>JAQFYC010003473.1:0-20648 GCA_034694165.1 Tomocerus mixtus
TGTGACCCATTTTTGTCTAACTTGTACTGGTGACCCGTTCTCCTATCCGTGCTACCCATCGAGTCCCCCTTAAGTAGAGTAGGTAATACAATAAAGTTTCTGCCGATTTCATTTGATTGGTTGGGTTATTTATTATTAAGTCTTTCTTATTGCTGCATTAACTTCAGTTTATCAACAACATACACGTCAAAATATTCTGTAGATTCATATGTATATGTAATTTGCATATATATACCTAGTTAGCATATCATAGTGGTAAGTATTATGTAATGTCCAACGAAACAGATAACCATCCATCCCTGTGCTTTACTATGTATGCCCTACGAATTATGAATATTCATATCATGATGTACTATAAGGTTAATTTATTGGTACTTCTGCAGATAATTCGTGTTATGCGTATATAAACTTGCGGTTATTGTATCAACTAATGTGTACCATATATTTAGGGGAATTACGTATATACAAATACCATTTCCATAATATTTTTTGAAATGACGAAGAACAAGCATAAGGATGGGGAAGGCTTTGGCTGATAGTATCGTAATAGCAATATTGACTATTTAGTATACATGTTTTGAAGAATAGTAATCCAAAGATTCTTTTACATAGATCGCATGAATTTTTCGTAATTTCAATTAATATCTACTCGCGAAGCCATAATTTAAGCTTTTGATATGTAACTAATATCTGTAAAAATGATTGTGAAATGGAGGTCAACAATCATTAGAATAAAACCGGGATACTTACAATAATATTAATTAGTTTCCTTTTTACAAATGTTGAAAGTGTGACGAATGAGTTACTTTGAACAGGAAGTTTAGGTAGCTAAGCTAGTATATTTTATTTCAAATGCTATTTGAATTGACTTGGTTACAGATCTGTACTATATAAATTATCCTCAAAGTCATATAATATTTGAAAATTTGGACTCAATTCCACAAAATAAGTCTTCATATCTCCCTTTCCTTTTACCTTAATTGTACCTCTGCACTCACATTTAACGCCGACCTGCTTCACTAACATAGCGCTCTCTTCAGAAAGCTGAAAAATGATTAAAGTTCCAATATAGTGTAGTCACTTTATAAATAGATTAAAGTAAGCAATAGTTGTAACGTGAGGTAAGTACTTGAATTTTTCCAGGTACTCCTGTCGAATCCATCCGAGATGCTAAATTAACGGCATCACCCCAGATATCATAAAGAGGCTTCTGTACACCAATTACACCTGCAACAACGGGTCCTGTTGCTAAACCTATTGGACAAAAATGTTAAGTACATTAAGTAAAAATTCAAAAATATAATGTAATTTATTGCTGGGTTAGGTGGACAATATCCGAAAATGAATTACCAACTCTTAGCTGAAAATCTTGAAATGCGTCTTTGTTTATGGCATGTAAACGAACCATCATTTCCGTCGAAAACTTTATTAAAGTCATTAAAGTATTCCTCCGGACTACATGGTTTTCAATGGCATGATTTTGACTGCGATCTCTAAACGACGGGGTATACCTGTGCACCGAAAGGGTTAAATTAATGTTAATTGCCAAAATTTAAGACGGGATAAGATTCAGTCTAGATTTTTGTATAAATACTCACTCCGGATCTGAAAATGCAGATGTTGTGGAAAGCCTTCCAGCGTCATGAACCTCTAACCCACAAGCTGCCATGTATGTACTTCCAATCACTTTTATCTTCTCAATATCAATGCGATCAAACAAAACCTAATGCAAAATCAAATTGAGCATTAAATCTTCTAATTGCTGTTATTTCCACTTCGGATCAGAAGTTAACTTTTAATAAACTCGCCTGATCAAATTCTACAATAATTTCATTTAACAGCTGCAGACATTTAATTCCTTCATCATTGAGATCATTTTCTGTGTAGAAATCCATAAAATTAGGTATCGAGGCGAACATCACGGAGACATTTTGGTAACTACGATTATGCCCTTCTCTGGATCGATTAGGGTCAAGATAAATTTTTGCTGTAACAAAAAAGAGATGTGTAAACACTCATTAAATATTTAGCATACAAAGATTATGCAAATTATTTGTAAAAGATTTATTTATTGGCACCTACCAATTTGCATAGGAAGAATATTGTGAATTAATATTGTATTTATTGCATGTGTCAAGGAAGCCTCTTTGTGTTCTTCAGTTAGTTTTCTTTTCCAGATGAAATCTAGTCTATTAATGTATTCCATCTACAGACGAAGAACAGACAAAGTTTAGCTTAACCTTTAGTTTTACAACAAAATATCAAACTGTTTGATTACTAATTCCTAATTTGAACATGACTGTTTTTTGTAAAGTGTAAGCACCTGTCTGTCCATAATATGGAGCAGTAACGTAATCCATGCAAGGTAGATTATATGTGAGTACGCTTCTGCACCTACCGCAGACAATGCAGGGCTGACACTCTCTTTGTGCTACAAGTATAAGAATGCATTAACATAGTTAGTTAGTCTTATTTTCTTATTGTGACATTATATTCACCCACGCCCACGATCAATTCACTCAATGTATTTATTAGCATATTAATTGACTATGATATACATATAACTCTGTTAATGAATTTCATAGGTGTGTAATATTATTTCATCCGTAATGCTAACCTTGAACACATACTCTCTAAACTGAAACACCGTTGCTCCGTAAAACGTCAAACATAACATACTGATGAATAACTTCAATAAGAAATGGATCCGAAAGAAAGCGTAAATTACTAAGATAGCCATGGCACAACTGTAAGTAAAATACTGAAAATAGAAATAAATTAAGTACTGTTTTCCAATTCGCCATTAAATATACTTATAAGGGGGTAAGTGTTATTATTGATTGAACTTGTAGAGTTAACCTAACATTAGTGCATTTATTCATTGCATTACATACCCAAGGATTTTTACATTGCTTTTCTGTGTCACTTGTTTCCGAGTCGGATACGCATTCGCTCTAGTTTAAGAAAAAGAAAAGTATTCCAACAATTTAATATCATAATGTCCTTAGAGGTGTTTTTGTATTTTGGCATTTACAGAGCGTTTGACTCCAGTAACGACAGTTTATTAAGTTAGTTCATTGTGACTTACCAGGTCAATGATAGAAAATGCGCATATAAGTAGAGAGACAATGACGTATAGAGTAGTTCTTATGGCCCAGCTATTAGAAATGGAATTCGAACACTCGTAGAAGAATTTAATAAGTCGAATTTGGGGCTGAGGAATGGCATCCAGTTCTCTATGTGGATCTTTTATGCGGCTCCATATATAACTTACCCAAACAAAGGGAATAAGCAGGAGAAGAAAGCTCGCCCCTCCTCCGAGTGCTAACCATATAACTAGATGATCTCTTTTTAATAGAACATCACACAATCTTAAAAATGTACAGAGAAGATCTGGTAGAATAGGATATGAGTATAAATAGTAGAAGCAAGGAAAACTTACTTTGGCACACTTATAGCTTGGATTACTCCAATACACAGAAGAATAAAAAGAGAGCATCCTAAATAAAATTTAAACAGGGGATCTGGCTGCGTTTGAAATTGAACTTCGGCTGAGAAAGATTCGAAATTCATAAAATATGGATTGACATTTTGGGTCAATCCAATTTGAGAATTGGACCCTGACCGTGAGTTTGTGAGTCGGCGACACCATTGGCTATTCAGGTCAAAAGACAATTAATTAGGTTTTCTACTAAGTACATATTAGTACGCATACATTATACTCAATATGTAATAAAAATAATTTTTCATACTCTGTTTTACGTAGTGGCATATCATCAATAGCCTTTTCCATTTGTTCATTAACTTTGGCCATCATTTCGCGAAAATTTTTCACATCCTTTCCCGAGAGATAATTTCTTCTCTCAGGGTTGATTCTTAGAGATTTTTTCTGATCATATAGATTATGATAATTACATTTATTATCATTATAGGCATTGTCATTCATTTACAGATTACTCCTGTAAGATACTCTACGGTAGTATATTCTACATATGTCTTCCTTACCCGTATTACATCTATAACCGCACTTTGTCTTCTTGATGATAAAGTGCTTCCAGGCCCTTGTAGCCGACTACTGAGGAATGTTAATTTTGTTGGACTCAAACTATCATTACATTCGCCCACTTCTCCCTCATTTTCATCCTAATAAGTAATAAGAAGGAAAAAGATAATTTTATCATTTTCGTGCAATTATTTATAGCATACAGTACAGTATCAATTTATGAATGCATTTTTTCATGGTACAATACGTAGAAATGTTAACTAATAAAGTAGTAAAGATGCCTACAATAGTTGCACTTGAAGGACTCCGGTTCACGGCTATATAGAATGTTTCAATGTTGTTGTCTGCCAAATATTTGTCCCTAAGTTTTCCATAGGCATTGTCATATCTGTATTCGTCACCTAGAAATTCTTTTGTCTGCTTCGTGATGTGAATCCGCCTATGAATACAAAAACAATATTAAATTAAGAAAAGCGTGCCATTTATAATAGAATAAGAAAGTTTTATAGACATAATTTTATATATTCTCATGAAACAGCAGAATATATAATCCTATAAACATGGGTTTACTATGCACAATAATAATTACTCCAATTGTACATAAATAGTCTGATACACAATACACTGCACTATTAAGAAATTCAGTAATACACCTCTACCGCTGTACAATAGCACAGGTACAATTAGCATTGCTACAACTCTGCACATCATTACATTGCTGATTTCACATCTCCCTTTTGTTCAAATCCTCCAAAATTAGGAGACTGCTTGACTGCTTTATTGTCTGATAATTTCTTATTGTTTTCATTGTCATTATCCATTTTCTATTGTTTTATCTAATTGTTATATAGTCATTTTTAATTTACGCCATAACCAAATTACACCGGTAACTAACACAAGTTTCTTAACGTTTAGCATTCAGTCAATCCATTTCTTAGACACCTGCATGCAATAACGATATAACATATAACCTAGTTTACACATGCAAATACATTAGTACTACATCTAAACAAATACAACAGTACACCTATAGATATAGTATTATGTAAACGGAAGGATGAAGGCAACCTTATGGCATGACATATAAAATACATATACAATTAACTAAGGCTGAACAAAAGCATCAATAGGATTAGCACAATAATACTAAAGGTCAACATGCCGAGCATGGCAAACACCTTTGAAAGGTCGTTTAAACTGAAAGGGAACGCAAGAATTAAATCTGCGTGCTAAACTGCATATAACTATACACACTGATAGCATAGATATGGCATAATTTACAAGTGTTTTCAGAGACAGATTGACAAGATGAAGATAGAACTGGCATCGCTTTTGCATATTTCGACCCTTATGGTTCGGGAAATAATGTGGATAAGAATTTCATGCGCTGCCCTTATGGGACGATCTTAACACAGTGAGTCTCAAGATGACAGCAAATATATATAAATTTTGTAAGAACTGTACAAACAAGATCATGCTAGTCTCCTCACAATGAACGAAAATGGGCCAGCCTTAGTAACTATCATTAACTTAAATGTATATTTATATTAGTAATAAAAAATTGTCATAAGTTTGATACTATGGGCTATGCCATAGTAATGCTACGCTACAGGGATACATATAAGCTGAACTAAATCATATATTTACATAGGTGCGTAGATATTGTTTGTGACTAAGACAAGATGGCATTAGCAAATAACTAGTAAAACACCTTAATTATTGTCTTTTTGCACAACCAACTACACATAAAAGGAGGGGACAAAGCAGCCAATTATCCCTTGCACACGATTAAAAAGTTAACACAAAGATTAGCATAACGAATGAACTAACCCTGGCCTTCCTGATTGTTCCATGTGGTTAGCAATGGTCACATCTTTAGACCATATGTCGTACTGCCATTTATAGATTCCTAGCAGTCCACTTAATATATTACCAGAGTGAATTCCAATTCGCATTGCAACATCCACCTTCAAGCTGTCACTAGAGAACATCAATGGACATAAATGTACATATCATGGTATATATAACCTATTAAGGATTTCGTTGCATCTTCAATATTTACTTACCGGACGTCTTTTATTATGTCAATCATTTCAAAACCAAGTTGAATGCAATTTTTCGCATGAGCAGGAGTAGGCTCTGGAAGACCAGATACGCAATAGTAGCAGTCACCAAGCAATTTAATTCTTAGGCATTTGTAGTGCTGTCAACGGGAATCAATGTTACATTAATTAGAAAAGTATGCATGCGTGTGCACTTTAAGGTTGAACAATTTAACATCATGAAATAGTGATTTGTAAAGCAAACTTGCAAGTTGCAACTAATGTCATACCGTTGCAGCTTCATCAAAACGTCCAAACAGCTCATTAAGAGTGTCAACCAACTCGTCAGCTTTAAGTTTCACAGTCAACGGGGTAAAATTCACAATGTCAGCATAGAGGATGGTGACGTTACGATGTTTTTCAACAAATAAATCACTGGAATTATGCAAAGTTTCAATTAATTTAGCTTTCTGTATCCATACTGTTGTTATTTTAGCATTCTGCATTCTTTGTACCCCATAAGTGTAAGTGTAAATAAATTGATTGCATTTTTTTCCATTAAATGGTATTTGATTCTGATAAGCACAATAAAGAAATTCCATTTAACATACATTAGTGCAAAAATTATTAACATAATAAGGGAATCTTGGCTGTCCTGGAGCAAACGAATTAGCACAAGACAAAGTAAAGGTTAAGTAAATAATTGCATAATAAGCAGATACCTAAATGGTTTCCGGTGTATGACCCCGTGATTGTTGCCAGCACCAGGACCTGTCCCATGAGAGCGATGATTGTTGTGATGATGGTTAGATTGAGGGTTATGGTGATGTGGTTCTCCAATCTGCTGAATAGCATTTAGTAACTCGTTCTTCACCTTGACAGAAATGTGTTTAGGCAGGATACTCAGCAATAGTTGCTCCTATTTGCACACAACATAATATATGAAACTATATTCTCAACATCCCCATCAATAAAATAAATCTTTATCTAATTGCATAATGATGAATGCAATGCATACAAAGGTATAGTACACTACATCTACATATGCCAAAATACAAACATTGTTACAAAGTTTCTTTGGCTATCCTACTGACATATCCTATTACACTAATATTTTCCTAATTTCCTAAGCAAACTTACTTGAGCCACTATTATGAAAGTGAATGAATGGGTTTTCCTCATTTTACTAATCACTGCACATTGTCCTACTCATTTAAACAAGTTATTTTAGTAAGAGTTGGAACTGCTATTCTGTATTTACAAATCGAAAAGTGTGTCAAATTCTCAAACTAAATACGGGTTATATGTCTATGATTGCATAGACATATATACTAACATATATAGGTAAATATACATAAATTACTTCCTAGCGTGATTCGTTTTTTGGGCAAAATAAAATCTAAGTACTATTAACGGCAAAGTATTCTTTGCTTATTAGTCTTTTTTGCATATTTAATAAGGTAACATATTTGCAAAGGCAATAGGAACTGCATTTCACAAAAATTTACATACGGTTATGCTGGAGTGCATTTTCCATTATGTTTAGTTGATTACATGTGCATAAGTGCCCTACAGCATTATACTACTTATAACCCCTACAAACATTAACATTTATCTGAATTAATTCTCTGCGCTACTTATTACTTCTAAACTAAATATACAAAGTATCTGCTGTAGATAACTACCCATGTCGACCTTACCTAAGATAACAATTTGTAAAACCATGTTACTATTTGTTGTATCATTCAGTGAGTCTACTATCAAATGCTTCTATCAGTGTGCCCTGTCATGTAATGTCATGTTATTGGTGTTATACAGATACTTATACAAAATTCATAACCTAACAAATAACAAACACTATGTAGATCATTAAACCTTGAACTCCATGCACATTTCATAGTATATTAAATCCGTAGACTGGCCTGATTGAAAATATTTATATTGATCCAAATTGCCATAGCTAATTAAAGTTATTAGACCGCTACCTCAATATTTTGCATTATTGCATGCAGAAAAATTGCATTTTTCTTGCATCCGTAATAAAATCATGACATAGGAAAGAAGGATATTACATCAATTGAATTTACATAGACTATACGCTACAGATGCAATTGTGACTACACACATTTCTCCCTCGGTTTAATTGCCCATTCATTATGTGATTGAATGAAGCACAACGAGGCAGTTATTACAGAATAATAAGGCAAACAATAAATGAGACACACCTCTTGCTCCTTTTCATAGGTTTTCTTAAGGGTAAAATCGAATTGGCGGAAAAACAGACAGAAACTGGCGGATCTGCCAAATTAACCAAATTTGGAGAATATGCAGAAGGTAGGGGTGTACAATGGCGGAACAAAGTAGAAATGGCAGAAAATATTTTAAAATTAGTCACATGAATTAGTCAATATAGGTTACTAAAATAATAAAAATAGTTGTGTAAATCTCAATGTAACACGCAAAAGTAAAATATCATAAACGCATTAAATAGTATATTTTTTTCTAGTACAAGTTTAATTCGCTTTGGGCGGCCCCTTATCATCTTGTCCCCGATCCGATTAACGCATCTTTGACTGCTGGTACCTTGTACATATGCATACAACACACAGGTTTAATTCAAGTGCTTTTAGAAATGCATAGCTTAGTGATAGATTTTTTCACCTAGTTTAGTATACCGGAAGTACCTGCTACACGCATATAACACACAGGTTTAGTGTAAGTATGTTTATAAAGTGTATCTTGGCGTTATACGTGGATAGATGCATTGTGATAAATAATTATTAATAGGCAATGAGTAGGTGCTACACTAAATTCTTTTGTATGTTACTACCAATTTTCTGCCATTTCTACTTTGTTCCGCCATTGTCCACCCCTACCTTCTGCATATTCTCCAAATTTGGTTAATTTGGCAGATCCGCCAAATCCTGTCTAGTTTTCCGCCAGTTATTACGCACCCCCCGCAATAATAAGACAAACAATAAATGAGACACACCTCTTGCTCCTTTTCATAGGTTTTCTTAATGGTGCTTTTGATATAGCCACGACGGTCCATGAAGGCTCGTCTGATGGTGACTTCACTCAGCAATTGAGAATATGTTCCTACCACATTGGCACACAAATAGTAAACAAACTCTGAGATTATCTGTAAGTAATTAGCAAACAAAATGAAAAATCATTATTTGTACTATTTCTTAATGTTTGTTCCGGTAGTCTAATGAAATGCTTTCCTTGGCATTGTGAGTTATATTCTACGAGGAGCTAGTGATTTGAGTTAATACCAATTATCAGTAGTATATGCTATAAGTTCAATGTAAGCATACAATATATACTTTTTTTATATTACAATGTAGCATTAAAGATAATAACGAAACTACGAAACAATCCAGAGACATTACAAGGTAAAGGTACTAAATACATATGCATATCTCTCTACAATGCAAAATAGGGTAAAGTGTGATATATGCATAAATATATAGGTATAAAAACAGTAAAACGATATTATGGTTCACATATCAGGATTTCAGAGTATCACTTTGAAAATATTAATTTTGAAGATTTAGTTTCCCAAATTCCCAATACTCCTTAATGAAAACCTTTCGCTACAAATTATTTGCTCATACAATATACTGTATTTAATAACGGAGATAGTTTTTACCATTTTACAATAATTCTATTGGGAAACCAATAATGTAAAACAGAACAATGGAAATGTATCGTAAGCAATTTACCCGTGTCACGTAATTGATATCGTCGTAATTGGGATTGGTTTCGTAGACGTAAACTGAAAAAGCAAGATGAACCGCAGTGACGAGAGAGCCGAGGAGCACTGCCTGATTTTTTCGGGGCAAAGGAAGGAAAAAATAGACAATAATCAAAGACTGGAATCCAGATGTTATTCTCACACAGGAATAGGTTTTGTGAAAATAATAGGAAGTTCCGAGATCAGTTCCTACTAAAATAATTGCTGTCAAAATAGAGAGCCCTATTTGAACTAAAGGGTTCGCTTTGAAAGCGCTTTCATCCCAGACTATGAATATCTGAACAATACAAAATACGACTACAATTCCATGACTGAACATTTCCGGTGCGGCTAGTTCCATGGCAGTCTGAAAATGAAAGGAGTTTTATGAATACACTTATAGAACATTTCAGTACATGCATGATATCATCTTAAGATTGCAAATCATCGTACGTACATATGTATGATGCTGATAAATAAATAAATAAGTGCATATTATGTACCTTGTTAGCATAATCGGTTGAATTTGAACAATCTATGAAATCATCCGTGTCGTATTGTGAGCTGAAAAATACTAGAACACCCATATACGCTATACTTAAGAATATTTGCAGAAGTAAGTAAACGTTGAAGTAGGCATTTTGGAGTCTTCGAACGTAACGGTGATACAAATCGCCCAAATCGCTGATCCGAAAACTTTTCTGGAAAATAATTACCCATTTAATTATTTTAGTTGTCCAATTTATTTCTTGCTTCAAGCAGAGAAAGTATAGGTTAAAAATTTTGGTATTATTGCACCTACCCTTAAAAAACTCCATGACCAATTCCTATCATCAATATGATGATAACTTTCCGAACTATTTTCAGCCAGCAAAGATATTTGACTTGCTCTTCTGGAGGTACTGCTCAGAGAATTTCGTGCCAATATCCCTATTGACAAATTATCGACACTCATTCTTTCCATTACAAGTAGTTCCTTCATACACTGCAACACTAGCACTTCAAGCTTCTTTGGATTATTTTATTTCACTGTAATTTTCACAGAAATATCTCGTTTTCACTATTAACATGTAAATGTATTTGTGGCCAAAGAGGAAGTTTTCATGAACTAAATTCATGACTGAAGAATCTGAATTCCAAAGAGTCACTCACAATCACAAATCCATTGTGTATCTACTTAGACTTATCTTTACAGATTTTGGATTAGATATTGGAGCAAAACTGCTTTCATGTGCATGAGGTGCCTTCAGATTATATATTTGAGTAATCTATATCTATATTGTACATAATTTATTAAGAATATTTAATCTCCTAAGTAAATTCATTGAACTAGTCACAGTCACATAGAAGTCAGAGTGAAGCAGACGTCTGAATATTTTTCTTGTGTGGGTATACCCATAAGTACGTAAGCTAATAGTTATTGTATTCTCAGATTACTTGATTTGATTACTTAGAGGGAGGTTGGCCTTACTTTCCTTATTAGCGTTATTACATATTATTATGCCACACCACACCACACCAGGCCAGTAATAATATTATATCAACACCAACTACGAGGACTTGACATAAGTATTCATCAGATTTTTTATCTTCAGTATCGAACTATCGAGTTGGCACATTATATCCTATCCTGTATTGTGTTGAAAACTTTTTGTAATATATACTTGTACACTTCGACTGCTGCACCAAACTGCAAATGCAAAGGAAATCATAATGTAATGTAAATAGTTGAAATGTAACATGGAAGCCAATATCATGTTATGTAAGAACCATAGGAGATATTGAGGAACTCGATGTATGTAAGCGGATATGCTTACTTAGCCTGCTTGCTCTGTTAGTTTAATAAAACTCATTAAACTCCAATAATGAATGCAGCACTCAAATGTTATTCTTCTTGCCAGAGTCAAAACTCAGAACCCTAACAACACCCGAACTGCTTTACTAAAGGTAAGCGTCTGGACTTTATATGGAATGTTTTATAGGTGAGTCACTTGTTCGTTCACATATAAGCACACTTCTATTCTGTAAAGTACCGCATGTATTTGCATACAAAGATCGTGACTAATTATTTTAAAGGCTGACTAGATTTGACTTGGCTTACTATGATACGATGAGTTTGATGGATTGGAATATTTATTACCTACTCTACTACTACTAGATAACAAACATTATGTTTAGTGCAGGTTTTATCTGCATCGGTAAGTATTATTAGAAGACGAATTGTTTTTTAAGCTTCTCCCACTCACACCCACAAGAGATTGTTTCTACATGTAGGTAAGACTAATTATACTGGTAAAACATCGTGAAACGCGCTTAAAATGTTCCAGAGTTCTTAAAGACAATAAATAAAACAATAAAACCTGTTCAGTGAAAAATGTAATGATGTTGTAAAGTTAAGAATGCATATCGCCACACGCAAGGAGCAAATTGACAACACTTAGCTACCTATATATTCAATAGATCTGTTCAGTTGCTCTTATGGCTAGGTTTTCGCTTGCCGTATTGACATGACTCAAAATGCAGCTATATGACAGTTTTGAGATAATGATAACCTCCTTTGTAGAATTTAGCGCAGTAGACACTTTTCACAACGGAATAAGTTTTGATTTCATATGCAAGGCTAAGTATTTGTATATAGTATATCGGTCATCTCTACATGACATAATATTATTTATTTTGAAATTGTTATCTGGGATAAACTATATCTGTCTGTAAGGATTAGTACTTGATATTGCTACTATTTATACGACGCGGTGATGGATGGATTACATTGTAATCGTGCAAGTATTACAGTTGTAAGTTTCAGTGTAGTAAAGTTTAGTGGTCTTTATAGAATATACCACGTATTGTAATTCTACCGGATATTACTATACTAAAAGTAACTTAGGTACCTAACCTACCTAATTAAATACGCATTGACGTAATTCTAAATCAAACATGTAGTTCTTAGTTGCCGAATCGTAAGAATACATACAAGCTTTAAGGTATAGCTTCATATTAACAACCCCTTATGTAAAACCACTTACACATAAACATGAATTTAAGCTTCTGCTAACAAAAGTTACCTACCAAAATGCCAGCACATTGTAAAATACATGTAATGTACTTACTAAAATTTTATGTCAAATTTTACACTCAAAACAATACTGATGATTGATTTAATTTTTCTAGGGTCCCAATTTCGACAGTCACAAAATAATACACGATCGCTTTTCTGCACGTTACACTATCACAACACTGCTTAACAAACAATTAACAGTTATGAATAACTTGTACCCTGTACTGTACACTGTACATCCATGATGGAAGTCGTACAAGACTAACTACTCTGTCTATGTGCACCAAGCAAATAAGAAATAGTACATAAAACGACACCAATAAGTAAGTAATAGAAAGCTCTGAGTCTACATATAACGTAAACATAACAACTGAAATGTCTAGATCCAACTCCTTCGTCTGCAACTCTAACCTATAACCTTAAATAAACTATTTGTAATGCATACATAGCAAAGGTACCTTTGTGTACTAACTAAGGTACATAGTAGACATGTATGTAGGTATGTTACAATAGTATTTGTGAGAGTCGTTTTAAGAATGAGCCTCATTTAGCACTTTAATATGTAGATAGTCTATTAAGTAGTGATGTGGTAGGAACTTATACCTTACGTTAGCTTTTGCCTGTTATTCCTTTAATGATATAGGTATTTAAGACAAAACTGTTTGCTTGGAAATATCTATAATAACTTTACTTGTTTCTTAACTACAATAAAATATGCTATACCTACCTGGCGACTTGGCGAGGTCGGTTGGTGCTAGCGTGCTAAGAAGCACAGTACAGCACAGTAAACTAATAATTATTTCCTAATTATGATCTATTAGTTACGTATGCGTAATAGACACCTTTGTAGTATTCTAGTTATCTTTAGGTATTATTATATCATGAACTATGAACAATACTAAACTTAATTTGTTTATCACTTTTTAACAGCCCAATATAATGGATTTACGAGATCCTCTAGGTTTACCATTGCACTCAGCTTAGTCACCTATATACAGATACTTATTAAAAAATGCCAAATCGCCATTTTCAATAAAATGAGAAAAGGCCAAATCAACTTTTATACATATAGAACACTTTAAATATATCCACAGTGTAAGTATAGGATAATAGGGTAAGTCTATAGTCGAGAAACTGGTCTCCTTCGCATATTAATTGGCCTTTTCTCATTCTATTTGAGATGAATTGGCATATTCTAATTTATACGTATTACAAGTTATGTGTTTAGATATACATAGTACACTTGTGGCACTGGCAAGTGGTTAATCTGGTTAAGGGATAAGCTTACAAACGCTTACATACACTTTACACACAATCGTACCAAAATACTTCCTTACGCTCCCGGGCACTATTGAATTCTTAAATTAATTTATCTATTATGGTGAATTGATTCCATAATACCTAGTATACCAGCAGGACAAGGAACACAATTGTTTACGCGTATATCACTCACAAATTAAGATTTTACTTACATAATGTATTGCTAGTGATGCAAGCTAACAAGTTTCACTCAAGTACTCCCCACTAATCTACAGTAATCTACTCAACACTGCACTATAACTACTGCCGAAGCTATGAAAAACTCTAATTAAAACAATTAGAGTGAAGCACACGTAAATATGCGACTAGGAACAGAGTAAGCACATTATATTATAAGTAAGTAGGTATAGTAGTGGTAGTGCTTAATCACATCACAAGACTACTAAATACTCTACCAATTCTGCAAATTGGCCCGAAACAGATAGTACTATTTGTAGAAAAAGAAGCGATGGAACAGCATATCTAATCGTTACATTTTCGGGGCAAATAATTAAAACTCAATTCGTTTTCACATCACGTCATAATTATGGTTAGTTTATCACAGAATGTGTCAATCCATTATCTTGCAAGCATATCTTGTCATTCGATTCACGGTCGGGAGACAATAATACATACATTACATACGAAAGAACAACGACTACAGAACAGTCAGGGCTCTCCAAAATTAAAATTATTAGTTATGCTGATCAATTGAACTTTTTACAACCGTCAGGCGTCATTCAGTAGAAATCCAGTAAATTGATCGAAACGTTAACCTTACATACGATTATTCCAAAGCATACAGCAGTATATTATGTATTTAATGATTATGTATACCTAGGTATGTATTCACGTATTGCATAATATCTTCAACTTTAAACACATTTATTTTTTCGAGGAAGTCCTCTGAACAAATCCCCTTTGTAGACATTATTATATAATCTATCATCATCATCACTCGCATTGTATCGACAAACATTAATTTTAGTCAATTCGCTAATCATTATTACGATTTATGTTTACTGCATACTGTGCATACTCTGTTAATGATGACTATTCTTTATTTATAGAAAGCCCATGAAATTAATTAATGACTAATATTAATGATATAATCAATAATACACACTATAGTAGTAATAGTATACATTTAAATATGCTTGCTGAGGTCTGAGTGGTAATCTACTATCATTCCACCGTCCAGAACTAGGGCTAGAACTAGTAATTTTAATATAACTAACAATTTTAATTGTATGCACAATAAAAGAATTTCAATAGAGTTTTATATAATGTAATTTATTAGAATAAGACTGTGAATGCGAAAAATCAATAAAATAAAACTCAACTAAGTAGAATTTTTCTTTTCGAGTTTTGCCTTTTTTTGGGCTTTTCTTTTCATAGATTTTTTTGTCAATTCATCCTCCTCTTCTTCTTCGGCGGCATCTTCTTCGACGGTGTTTGTTGAAACTGGAATGGAATTACTGAACTTTTTTAATTTGGCAACAAAGAAGCCATCCATATTGTGGGTGTGAGGATAAAATCTTCTGGTGAGATTTAGCGTAGGGTGAAACCTAAAGGAACAAACCAAGATAATAATTATGCGATAATTTGCTAAAGATACAAATTGAACACACTAATTGGATTTACTGAATCAATTAAAACAGACTTACCTTTTGTCTTGCAGGTGAGTAAATCCAGGAGTTCCAAAATCTAATCCAGTAGACACCAATTTTACATTCCTCTTACTCAGAGCGTAATTTACAACTGCTTCATTTTCATCCGGCTAAAGATACAAATAAAATAATTAATGTGTCTACATAATATATTCCAAGTTCGTAAATCTGCCTGCCAATTTAAATACAATGAAATTTTACCAGAATAGAACATGTAGAATAAACTAGGTAGCCTCCTGTTTTAGATTGAGCGTCTAAACAATCAATAGCAGTTATTATTAATTCTTTTTGCTTGGTCGAATTCCGCTGTATATCCTTTGCATCTCTTTGTGCTTTGGTTGAGGCATCTTTAGAGATAACACCAGTTCCCGAACACGGAGCGTCTAACAAAATTCTGTCAAAACCTTTCATCATTTCGCTTAGCTTGCGTCCATCGTACGAACATATAACTGAGTTCTTCACTCCCATACGATGGAAATTTCCAATAAGAGATTTAGCTCGCTCTTTCTTAACTTCATTAGCAAAAAGCACTCCAGTGTTTTTCATCATCGCAGCTAAAAAAATAAAATTGTTTTATCCATCTATCCCTATAAATATACAATATTATCCAAATTACTAAAAGTGTTGTGTTTGTGTTGCATTACCTATATGTGTAGATTTTCCTCCTGGAGCAGCACACATATCCAATATTCTTTCCCCTTCTTTGGGTTCCAGCGCCATTACGGGGAGAAAACTAGCCGCTCCTTGGAGTAGATAGTGACCAGCAAGGTATTCTGGCGTTGCTCCGACAGGGACTTGAGAAGAGTAAATAACCAATCCAACTTTTGACCATTTTCCAATTGGGTCCAAATTTACACCTCTGGAAATTAGCGCCTGTGCCAGCTCTCGCCTCCTGGTTTTCAAAGTATTAGTTCTGATAGTCATTGGTCTAGGTGCTTCATTGGCTTCCAGGAAATCTAACAGCTCCCCCAGAGGAAAGATTTGCATTACACGGTCCATTAGATAGTCGTTATATCCAAAGGAACTGCAGAGATCTTTAAGCAAGAGTTCGGTATATTCGGATCGGCTTCTACAATTCCACAAAAAAAGCGTTGATTAACAAGCCAAACTAATTTGTGAAAAATACAAATATTTTTGCTTATTTACAATAATAGCAATCCTTTCATTAGGCTTACCTATTTTCGTCCCTCTTGGTTTTAAAATCTAAGAGAATACTTATCACTTCACGAATTCTGTGATCAATGTCTTTTCTATCATAAACTTCAGTTTCATTCGCTTCATCAGGAAAAATGAATTTTTCTGAATCTGCAACTTGTGAAACTAATTCTGCAGTAGACCGCTCCCTAGAAGTAGAAGGGTACAAAACAGGACGATTAATTAACTTTCTTTATTACATTACATCATAAGATAAGTATTAAGAAATTTTTCATAGTTGACATTGAATAGTGCAATTGCCTTATTATATAGAAGATAACTTACTGGACTTTTTTAAACTTCTCTCTGATCTTTTCAGCTTGTCTTTCAATGGGTAGTAGATTGTCATCAGACCCTTCGTCGTTGCCATCGTCATCCGACTTTTCGCCGTCCTTCTCGTCTGCATCAAATTCATCTTCCATCAACTCATTGTACTCGTCGTCAGCCTCAAGACCAAGATATGAAGGATCGTCATTCGGTTCGACATCACTGTCGTACTCCATTTCAGCGTCACTTTCATCGGACCGAGGAATAAGCTTTTCATCATTCAATTTCTTGTTCTTTTTATTTCCAAAAGCAGATTTTTTCAGAGTGAGCCAGTCACTGTTATCGTCGGAGAATGTTTTATTTATCTCGACTTTCGCGACTTTCCTCTCTCTTGGTTTCCTCTTTTTATTGTCCTTTTTAGCTATCCTATTCTCATGAGGAAAAGTTGGCGGTGGCTGCTTTCTTGATTTTCTCCCAGGACCAGATTTAGGCTTTTCAGCCCAGTCAGTTTTTCTTCCCATCTCTGTGTATTACTTTTTAAAACAAAATAATTAACATTATTATAACTTTAGGGATGCGGGGATCAGAGTAAACATTTTGGGACTTTGGTCTGCATTGTATTGACAATAAATGTAAGCTACAAAGTTTGAACATTAGCTCATTAGCTGGCATAGCTGGTAATTGAAAAGATATTGTGATTGTTAGAATGTAATGTATATCTTGCAATCTATATTGATCAGAGCTAAATAGTAAATTGTTCAATTACTGAGTAGTTAGATTTAAAGATTAAAAAAAACATAAATAAAACATGTAAGGTACCTTTCCTCGAACTAGCTATTACGATGTAGTATTGTATGTAGCCCAAATAATCCAACTGATTGTTCTTCCACGCAATTAGTAGCTGTATTACTATTACTAAATACTAAATAACAGACAATTAAAAATGCTTTTTAACACGAATTATTTGAAACACTGAATTAATTGTTTTTATTAGCTAAGCAACTTCAACTTCTGTTCATTCAAAACCACATTTACATTACCACGTTGAAGATTTGAATGCACCGCAAAGTTAAGAAAGTGTTTACTTTAATGGTACCTGAGTATAGCACACAGCGACGCACAGTAAAGCATTGCATTTCATTAACATTGCGTTAGCTTAGCACGCACGTTATGGCATTATAGCAATGCAGTATAGGCAGCATTATAAAATATCTCTTTAGCAGTAGCAGTTTTTGGCATTTCATTTTGTGCACATTGTTTTTATTTTATGTCAATTTCAATAATTTCAATGATAATTATTCAATTTTAGTCTTCATATTATTATTAGTGAAGATATTAGTGTACCTATATACTTTATATACTGCATGCATATTATGTACTATGTACTGTTACTAACTAACGTATACATGTGAAATGGTTTATTGAGTTGCATCTTGCATCGACATACCAGCGCAGCGTCTCTAAGATTGAGAGCTACCTAGATATTTATATATCACACTGATTATTTTGTTGGTCAACATATTTATTACATTATTATGTCTCTTGTATGTACTTATAAGTCTCGGTATAAAGCCGGTATGCAGTAAAGATATCAGAAAGATGACGAGACACCTTATGAACTATGAACCCATCGCAACTATCAAAGCTAAGAGGAACACCATTTTGGTCCATCTTGGTTGCAAAATATAAATGGAACCCCACTGGTACCATCTAGCCTATCAAATGGAAGAGGATCCCCATATGAACTATTCTTTGCTATCAACGGTAAGGGAATCCCTTTGGTATGCATCTTGAATTTCAAAGATAAGAGGAACCTCATTGAGATGAGGATCATGAGACGATGAGACCCATGTAAAGTACTTCCGTGCATAAAACTCGCCCATAAATAGTGGAAATAATGTTACCATGCAAATATATCATTGTTGTTTTCCGTGGTTTTCCGAAATTGTCACAAAAATCGTTATTTTCGTCGTTCCTTTCATCGAACGATTTTACCAAAACACTTATTGCCATACATGTGTGAAATTGTAGTGTGCTCACTGCTCTCCGAAACTTGATTCTTTGGAAAAAGTGTTAAAACGTATCTTCAAAGTGATTTAGGTAGTTCTTCTAAGGTGGACGCGATGGCCACTGAGTTCTTCGATTTGGAAGGCGAATTTCTAGCTAATGGGACAATCCCTGTAAAGAAGTTCAAGTCGAAAGAGTCTCCCCTAACGGCATATTTTGTCGATGTTGATTCCGAGGTTATTAATGGATATTTCTGCTTTGGTAAGTTTATGCATAATATATAAGTCATAAAAGTGTGTCCTAACTCCTAAGTATCCTATTCTGTGTGGTAAATATTACAACAGTTTCGGTTTGGTTATTCAGGTGTCGATGAACCGGAAGCATGTGGTGTGGAGACGTTATTGTGGCAACTAGATTCTTCTGGAGGCTTATTACCCCGTCCACTGAGAGGTTTGGATTTGAATGAAAAATAGATTAGAATAATAAATTCAATAATTGTATGTATTTATACACTAACTGTTGGATGTGGCCTATTAAATACTAAATATGCTCATTTTCGTTTAGGAGATATGCTGAAAGCAGCATGGCAGTTTCATGGAGCTGAAAATCCATTGGCAGACAGAGACCAATCATGTTTTGTCTGTTGCTCATTGGGTGAAGCTGCATTTACTGGAACTTTTTCTTGTAGTGTAATTTTGCTGCAAAATCTTGAGGTATAGTATAAAAGAAACTGTGATGTCTAAAAATTGAGTCGCTATATGTAGCTTTCTCCTTTTACATAGAATTACCATTTAAGACTTTTCCAAATACTTTCACTTGAGTCCATTCCTATATATACGACATAAAATTCAAGTGTTTTTGAATATATAGGCTGTTTTTGAACTCCATGGGATCGAGTCTCCCTTTTTTCCAAAATCTCAACCTGCGGAAAAGGAACAAGATGGGAATGCAAATGAAGGTAATTAGAGCGGTATAAATAGTTACTAATTTGTCAAGAGTGATCGAAAGTATGACTTGACTAGTACTTGATTAGATGCACTTCATGAACTACTAATGATGATTATAATACTTGTTGTGCAGCTGGAGATACAAAATTGGAAGACGAAGAAAATGAAGAAGAGAAGGAGCCTTCTTTGGACCAGCGCGAATTCTACTGCTTAAGTGAAGCTGGAGAAGGTGCCATGGCATGGGAAGGCACGATTCAATCGCTGTATCCTAATTCCCGAGCTTTCTGGAATCGTTTATTATTTGACGGAAAAAATCGGCTGGGGAAAAAGGTTATATAAAGCATACTAAATACATAAGAATATCATATAATACAGCACGCAAAATAAATTGCCACAATACTAATTTAGTAATTATTAGTAAT
>JAQFYC010003474.1:0-20645 GCA_034694165.1 Tomocerus mixtus
TGGTGTGATGGATCTGTTACATATGTAATTCAAGATATATGTAATACCAGGTCAGGATTTTCACTGCTCACAAAATTGGTTTTAGCTGGTATATTTAGGAACTTATATGTAGAATGCTAAAATAGCGTCTAGAATGCTACGTTACATGGAGAGATGCACTATGTGTTCAAAGGGAAAACCCTCTACTTAAATATATGTAGTTAGCCTGGTGAATGGGAAGGAGCGAAGCAAATTAACAATATGTAAGCAGATTACATACCAGTGTGGACTAGGTCTACACCCTTTTATTCTAATTACTTTTGTAGCCCCACCAAAATATTTCCTATATTGTACTGTTGTATTTACTAAATATGTTAGCGTTTTTAAAATACTAGCAGTACAACAAAAGGACAGTAAAAATAGCCACCTATTTATAAATTTAAGAGGATAAACACTGTTTAACTAAATATAATCGCAGTATTTTTGATTCAGTTTAATTTGCTACAAAAATTATTTACTCACGCCACGGCCACACCACGCCTGCTCTTTAAAATTGTATTACGAATTACGATAATGCTTCTACAGAATAATCTTTAAATACCTTTATCTCTGAATAATTGAATAGCAAACGAATTGAATCGTTTTATGTTACTCTAGTAGGTGTAACGGTGTAAATAGGCAAAAAATCCGATTGAGATTGAATAAAAACGTAATCCAGTTGAACAGTTGAAAGGAACTTGTGTAAGGGATGAGAGTTGAATTGAACTGAATGCGACTATTCTGTTCACTTGAATGAAAACACTAGTAGAACTGAATGCTTTTCAACTTTAGGGACAGTTGTGATAATTTGACTATGCTGGACTGGACTACACTGGACTCTTCTATCTTTAGTTAGCTATTGTACCTATATTAGTAAAATGTATTTCCCTGGATAAGATTTTCCGCTGGAACGATTGAGTGGATTACTTTGTTGCTTAGGGTGAGTGGACTGAACTTGGATGTGGGCTGCACATAAATGCAATGCAATATATGTGAGTAGAGTCCAGGAACCGAAAAGTATGGAAATGGATTATAGTATAGTACAGTATACCTAAATAGTAATATTAGTGAGTGGATGGTCCTCCGCTAAGAATAAGCTATGGTATGGTGATATTATGATGTGATCTGGTGAACTGAAGGGAAAAGTACCTACACAAACATATTATCCTCAAGTGCAGAACATAGAATATAGAATGTAGTTCTATTTCCATAAGAGAGTCCAAGTTTTCTATTGTGCTATTTAACAGTATACTTACATAAGCCCTAATCTCATAATAGTGCAGAGGAAGATAAGTATGTAAGATACATATATACATATACAATTATATTGTATATTTACCTCCACACAATCGTATAATATGTAATAGCTATGCAATGCATGCATGCACTAAATATCCACATGTATCTGTACATATATAAATAATATAAAGACTGCATTTGCCTGGCATCGTTTCCTTTAGTTTATTTACCATATCATGATCGTCCTTTCACTCTCATAGTCATGAATGACTCATGTAGGCAGAAGGCAGGCAGGCAGCCCATGCCAGACCAGACCAGGCACATACATACACATAATATGACATGACATGCTAAACCTTAAATGTTACATTTTATGTAGTACAAATATAACCTATTATGTTGATACTGCTAGGGATATACATTTACATTTACACTATACAATACACACACATAAGAAGGGTCCGAGGATAAGATACCTTTGTAAGTTAGGTAATAGGTGAGTGTAGACCTATTATATTATTTTGTGGCACAAAGATGTCCACGTCCACACTATGTTGGGCTATAGAATTTAAAATATGCATGTAATAATATTGCATTCAGAATAGGAACAACTTCATTTTCATTCTATAGGTAAGAGTATTTGTTATTTACATTATTTACATTTACACATACAAGAAAAAATACCATTCCTAAATATTACTTAGGTACCTAAATACAAACCTACTACCTACGCTAACTATGTAACAAGTTTCCGCCTATAATAAAATGAGCACCCCTGGCCTTCCAAAAAATAATGCAAATGCATAGAAAAATATTATTCTTACTTACTTACCTTACTATTTTACGATAGTAAAATAAACAGGAAGAGTCAGAACAATGACAATACCAAACGGGAACTGATAGGAAAACACTCCAGTGCCACTTGCCACTGCACTCTGATCTTGTGAGCTATGAACTGAAGGACAAGGCAGATAAACCACAACGTTTTATAGGAGCTCTCCTAAGTCAACAAGTCCTTATCGAAAAAATACTAACAAATATCTACGTTAGTTAGCGTGTGTCCTGTCAAGTTCTCCGTTTGTTTCTGCATACTAAAATGTTCCATTTCGTAAGTATGAAAATGAAAAGTTGCACCAATTCTCCTCTGGAGTGGAGAATGTGCATGGAGGAATGGAAACAAAGGATCTTGGATAATGCTAATTCTTACTAATGCTATTGCCATTAGATTACATACAGCTACTGACAATAAACACAGCAGAATCTCCTTGTAAAACATAACATATACATGTTCTATACACATTGTTAACAATAACTGTTCAAAGATAAAACAACGAAAAACGATTCCATTGAATTACTTTTTATCAGTTTACACATCTGCATGTATAATTGTATATCTTATAAAGGTTGCTGACGCTCACCATCATCAGTGACTTTGACATTGCACGGGGAAAACGCAACTTTGTACCGTAGATTGGTATCTTTGCTTGTACTAACATGTAAATACTACAATATATATGAACAACTATGTGTTTGTATGGCTTCCAAGTTTTGCTCTATATACAATTATAAAAATAGGGTACCTCCTTACTCCATACATACTTTTTACCCATTTATCCTTATACTCCTATTTACGTGTAATATTTCATTGTAACTGCATGAATGATTCTTCCACACACTTTTAGAGTTAGGGCAGTAAATATAGAACATAATGTACATTGCATTAGTAGTACATAGTATACATATTGCAACTACATAAACATAATGATGTAAAAGTTATGATTAACTAGTAGGTTGATGCCGTAATGGGTATTACATAGTAAAATAATATTTATTCCTTTGTGTCTCTACATGGCGATGGCTACTTCCATAAAATACATCAACGTTAACCTTCTATATTTACATCTAAATAAGCAATATACATTGCATTGCATAGACATATTACATATTTTATTTTATATTACGCTCTCTGCTGTACTTCTTTATAGTAATATTACATAATGTATTGACTGACACTTACTACGTTAAAAACTGTGTAAAAAGTAACGTCAAAAATGTGTACGTAATATCACTACATGATCATGAGCACATGCCAAACAATAATGTGGCATTCATCCTTATAATACTTAAGGGTATTATAATAGTTGTGAATGACCTATTGCAAAATGAATCTGATTTCCCCTTTCGTTTCGTTATAATTATTTGCCAGGCCAGCTCCAACAATGGAATTTACAAGACGTACGGCATTAATTTAAATGTGCTTAGCACCAACGGAGTAAAAATACTTGTAGAAAAGAAATAAATGTGTTATAAAAATATTAACTCTCTTACCTATAGAGTCACCTTGCATACATTGCCATTTTCATCTTTCCAATAAGAATACATGTCCATACAATGGAATTCATAGTATACCATCTATAGTAAACCTGGTATAGTGATCTTTATAACTATAATATTGCTTTCATATTCATATACACCTTGTAATACATATTAATATTTACATATAAATAATAATATGTTGTCTCCTTGCATTAGTATTACTACAGATAGTTCAGTAACGTTGGAATTTTTTGTAGCAATATTTTGGTTTGCCTTTGTAACACTTGACACTTGGGTTTAGTAGGTATGAGGGATATCCCACACAATCCCACGTGTGGCCTGTTTTCATCTTTCTTGTTAGCGATAGCAAATATCTTTATGGTCATCAAGGGAATTGTTGGCTGTTTTTAAAAGGCAGGAACACCTTTACCAATGTACTTCAACTGATCATTACAAATATGATGATCATTTATTGCTTGTGATATGACATAAGTAGGTAGTCAGACTGACACAACAAATTATAACCATACAAATGGATACCTATTACTATTACATATAGTTTACAATATCTATAATGAAGTTTATAATTGGCAAGCTGCAATAACTCCTAGTAAGACAAGGCCAATACATATATCAGTGTGCAATTTATGAGTACACTTATAGGTAAGGATGTAATTTAATTAAGTAAAATAATATTTATAAAGGCTCGTAAAAGGGATTTTTTTTATTTGAAAAAAGTTTCAACAAGATTGCTCAAAAACTGCCGTTTCATTGGACCAATTCCTTCTAAAAGATATAGGTACAGATTTTATGAAACAATTTAACACTCTTAATTTTTAAATTTTCATGGTATACGAACTGATTAAGGAATTTATTTATTGTATATATTTATTGCACCCTTATAGAAATGAAGCTATAAAAAGCAAGATATTATTTATTGAATAATACTTAATGTATATTTAAGGATATTTATTAGTACATAAAGGTAAAAAACGACGTACTGTACATGGATGCATCTAAACGAGACAGGTGAGCAAACAACAGTGATATTTAATCAGTAGGCGCCCGTCCATCTTATGATTGCTGTGAGCTGTGGACATTAATTTATGAACAATGGACCGAATGCATGTATGAACCCACTCATTGACAAATCAAGCAACTTTATTGCACAATTGGAATAGAGTTGACATTAATGCCGTGGAATAGACAATGTGGAATCAAATAGAATCAAAGGCTTTGTATGTGTCAGCGAGATAGTAATTATTGTTCCTATCTAAATGCTAGATCGACTTCAGTTCAATGAACAGAATTACAATTTATCTTGATTCGTATCTATTCAAATCCTTACCAACCGTTGTTAAGCTCACAAATAAAATTCAAATCAAAATCAGACACGTCTTGCTGGCTCCACAAAATTGTTTTACAGAACTACAAGATAAGCAGTAGTGCATAAAATAATGTCGTCATATTGCACAATTTTTTCTGCATTTAAAATAATCCATTTAAATTGATTCTGGTTGCAACATGAGTCTTATTTCTTCATTTGCGATTGCTATTGAAGTAATAAATGCATTAATGCAATGTGATAATATAATCTATTTAGATATCGTAGTTGGAAGTTTACGTATACAGTAATAATTGGCACTACTACTGCATCATCGGATAATGTTTATTCAGATTTACTTGCGTCAGGATTCGCCGTAGGATATTTTTTTCCTTTTAAATTTTTGAATTCTAAAAATATTGTAAATTCAGACCTTGTTTGATTTTTTATCCTTTTTACACTTTACGAGTATCTATCATTCAAATCGTACAGAAAACATTTCTTCTGGTCAAAAAACCAAAGCCTTGCCTCAGTTTTGAAGTTAGAGCTGTTAACATAGTGTTCACTCAAAAATTAATAATTATATAGCATGCAGACCTTTATTTCTATAATAAAGAGCATTAACCAAAACAAAAGTCTATTTAGTAGTAGTAGTAGTAGCAAATCAATATAAAAGTTGTTTGCTTATCTGTTTAGTCAAGCGTGGAGGAAAGAAAAGGAGTTAACATAATTAAAGAGTTGAACTCCACTGCACAATGTAATTATAATTATGTACTTGGAGTTGCAGAGAGAAATGCATTTTGCATACAAACATGCAACGTCAACTGAGTTCTCTGCTGCAACCTTTATGTCATGATGATTATCAACTACATTTCTAAATACTCAAAAGTGCTGTGTTCATATATGTGTTTGCATAGTAGTTAATGTTAACATTCAGTGCAGCAGTAATAATCATGTTCACACTAGAAACTGAAAGGATCGAACTCCTAAATGAACAAAGGAAACGAAACAAATGTCTAAATGGGTTTGTAGTATAGGTAATAGAGGTGGGTTTAACCTTCAAAATCTTAATTATGATCTTTTATTCCAGGAACGATACCCATTACTACAAATAAATACGCTGAATGTGAGAGAAACCCACTTCAATTTAACCGTCTATCTACTTATCTAAATCTTTGCAACAATTATTTCTTAAACTTACTACTTATAGGTTTAGGCCCTACTATTATAAAAATAATTCCCCCAAAATGAACTTGCGTTAGATACTTTATATATTTACAGTTTTAGAAATCTAAATCTAGTAAATACAAATAGGTAGGTCCATTTTGGAAACTCAGTTCAAGGATACTTAGCAGGCACCATAATATAAGTTATGCCGGTTTTACACAAATAGTTACTATTGGTTTTATGTTATACTGTATGAAACATAAAACTCATACTAGTGTAACAGTAACAACAACTCGTGGGGTAGGTTTGACAACGTTTTTATGCTTGCAGAACCGAAGAGAGGGGAGAAACAGAAAACACCGAAATATATATAGCGACTGAAGTGGAGTGGAGTGAGTATACAAAGCAGGAGAAAGATAAATACTTTCTATGCTCCTCAGTGTATCAGCAACTACCAATACATAATGTACTGAAACATATAATAAAATATCTGTAGTTTATATTCTAAGCGAAAACAGGAACTGAGGAAAAAAGAATGAAGAAGGAAAGTGAGTGAGGAAGAAAATAAATATCCAGCATCCATCCAACCCAAGAGAATAGGGAATACTGGAATATACGCTAACGATAAGTTGGCTTTGGCTTGTATGTGAACATGTGAATGAAGAGCACGCACAAAATGAGCTTAGCGAAAGTAATGCCGAAACATCTTTTTTTCTTTGCCGGACTAACTGGATTAGATTGATATTCTACAAATTCTATTCTTTCAATTCTACATTACGTACAATATTTCACATTTTTGCTAAGCCCTTAATAATATAATCTGCTTTTTTCTAGTATCTGAATGAGTAAAATCTCTTTTTATCTCTTCTACAAAAATATTATGACTAACTCAATTACTTCATCCATAAGTCTGTAAGTATATACTATTTAGCTGACGCACTACTGAACTTCTACAGGTTTATGTCTTATAAATACATTTTCTCATAAGGAAAAGTGCTTACATAATATTTATTTAAGTGCGTGAAGATATATTTAGATTTATATCTTATATAGGGTTAAGTATACCCTAAAAAAGATAAAATTCGGTGTGGGCGTTTATGCACTGTGTGCAGGGGTATGCATTTTATATGGATTTAACAATTTGCTTGCATATGGTTTAGCTAGGATAATAAAGAGGAGAAACTGATAACATATCGCCATATATGCGTATATCGGAATTCGGGTTTTATCCGGAAAGCAAGGAAAGGTTTTGAATCGATCGTCGCCTTTCGCCAAGGTAGTAGTAAGTGGATTCATGTGGGTGGAGGTGAATTTTGTATTGGATTACGTATTCCTCTCTCTTGTATTTCATTTATTTTTATATGAAGCCAAGTCATACCAGCCCAGGCCAGGTTTAGGTTGCTACTGTGGCTTATATTATTGTCTGCTTAGGTGGACATAGCAAAAGTGAACAGGATATCAAGCGGATGTGTTTAGAGTACGCGTATCTATCATTTTTGTTCTTCTGCTCTCATATATTGCGTATCTAAAGGTAGATTCCCGAGAATATGCACGACATGCGGTTGTAGAGGAAGCAAGAATAATATCTAAGTAAGTACCCACTGCCACTGCCAGTGCCACTGCACTGAACATAGGTGGATAGAGATGAGACTTTGCCAAATGGAACTTGAACACATAAGAGTAACATAAGAGAACCCTCAACGCAAACCGCAGTGAAACCAAAGAACCCCAAATGCAATGTTATTAAGTATTCTAGACCTGTCCAGCTGAGGAGCTAAAGTGTAGCAACCAACATAACACTGCAATGCAATGCTACTTCGAAGTCGACGTCGACGTCGACCTCCACTACTGTACATAAATACATCAGGGCAAGAGCACAGAACATACTTTACTGACATGACCGTAGTCTGGGACTGAACTAGTATCTCTTATCTCTATTGTATAATGCTTGTATGTATGGATAATGGTATAACCTTTGCCTGCATTACATACTTATGTAGACCGTAGCTCAACTGCGTTTACATCTCCGACGACGTGCGTACGTAAACGTAATGCTCCCTCTCCCAAGACGCTTAGCAATAGCAAGTCGAGGAGAGTGAATTCCTCGCGAAACAAAATAAAACGCATAAAAACTTGAGCCCTCGTCATGAGCTGGCTTAAAATTACATCCCGGCAGCCAGACTAACAAACAGCCAACAATAAGTAAGTCCTCGACTTTATTTCCTTTCTTTCTTCACTTCCTTCCACTCTCCCCCTTCTTCCTTAAACTGCAACAGCCTTAGAGTGTAGATAGTCAAAAGAAGATATTTAAGCTTATAGGTAATACCTATAGGTATGTATGGAGTAGGCAGTAGGGTGCCCATTTCATTTAATGTATTACCAAAGTGGTATAAGGCAATGAAGAGCTTACAATTTACAATGCTGTGTGTATGAACATATTTTAGACGATAATATGCTGCATAGGCTCAACTCCACCTCAGTGAACCCTTTTAATCAGGTTCACCCTGTTCTGTTAATAAATAAATATTGCAAATATCTGCATGTGTACATATATTGTTGCTCTGATTGCGATTGTTATACTTTCAACCGAAAAACATCAATCTTTCAGTAGCAAAACTTGAAAAGACTCCAAAAGCGTGTCCCAAATCAACATTTCACTGGAGGGTGTTATTTTTAATAGCTCACTAAGTTATGTAAATTTTAATCTGGGACACAGTATACGTACTAATAAATTACGTGCGAATAAAGTTAATTGTCTTAAAAATTAGATTAACAAACCGAGTGAATCTCTAGGGAAAGTTTTGTTATTGTGAGGGAAGTTGCATGATTTGTGCGATCAAAAAAGTGTATTTCCCTTCAAAAATATCATAATATTCAGAATATATCAACAAAATCTGGCAAATCTGTCGGCTTTCGAGATGGTTGGCCGATTAGAGATTTGGTTTTACCCATTTCAGTTTCACTAAAGTTACAGTAAAACAGTTGTACGCATTTCTCTCACTATAGGAGGACATGGGAAATAATATTTCTCACGTAATACAAAGCAACATCACACAGTCATAGTCTAGTGAGCACTCAGAGTGAGTGTAACACTGCGGACGGACACAAACACTGGCAATGGCACTGTGTTTGAGGAAGTACGAGTCGACGAGTGTGTTGATGGGATGAAATGACTATTAGCAATGGCATGGCAAACCCACCAAGGCCACGCTGCCCTGTCATACTTACAAACACGGCCACGCCGGTAATACTAACGACAGATAATAGCCCGGCCGGCACGGTTCCCTTATTTCTTTCTCTATACACACACAGTACATTGACTGGACTGGATACTGGAAAGGCTGGCTGGAGAGAGAGAAGATGACGATCCCGGTGCGGTTGGTGACTCATATATGGAATTGTATAATTCGCCCGCACGTATACTCCATATTATATGGCATCGTATTGCTATGACAGTGGAAATAAATAAAACAACACAAACTCTCGTTTTTTGTTATCATCATTGAATTGAATTGCATTGCAACTTTTCCTTTATCCAGCGATGCGATCATTTTAGTGTCTTTCACAAAATATAAAACTACTTCATGTACTGATATGCATACCTATTTACAAAGGAACACTTCTTCTGGTAATACAATTTCAAGAGAAGCTTATTTATGCAGAAGAGCATTTAGGATAAATTGGTACAAAATTTCCATTTCAGAACATATTGTTTACATTACTAATAGATTAATTGCCGATATATTGTACACCTGTACATTTTAAACCTGTATTTAAAAAACAACTTTACCTTACTCGAATTTACATTGTAGCAATGACATGAAAACTAAAACCATTCCCAAATACAAATACTTATTAGGCAACTTTTCAGGAAAATATTTACAAGATACTTAAAATTACTTTCATTTCGTTTATTTGATCTCATAATATATAATTAGGAACCAAATTTCATAAAAATATCTGAATTAATATGCAAAGTAAAATTTCTTTATTCCCACTGATTTCATTAATTTTTCACATGTCACAGAATGATCATATAATTATCATTCATTATTACGAATGTAAGTGGGCTTACAAGATTGTAATTATACTGGCAATATTTAAGGGTATATTGTATATCTATGTAAGTACCCCCATCAAAACCTCGAAGTAGCACACGCAACATATTTATTCTCACAATCAATTACTTTAGTTGTTACAGATTATTCCCTGGAATTGTATCTCTACATAATATGTATACTGTGCACACTATGTACTGATAATTGCCCTAAGTTGTACGTACTGTTGTACTTTCAGTGGGGCACGTGTTTACCTATTTATTAAAATAAATGTAGAAAACATGGATATTTACTAACTATTTATGTGTCCAAAGCACAACACTAGCTACTGTAGGTAAGATTACAAAGATACTTCTATTCTGATTGATAGTGGTAGATAAGTATAACAAATATTATATTATTGTGTAATACTATTTGTATTAAGTATGAGTTTTTACCATTCAGAGAGTACATACTAACATATAGACTGGTAAGTCAATGGCAATGCGTGTCGTGTCTGTTCTGTTGTGTTTGCATGCGTTATGTACATACGTAATAGGGAGCAAGTCAAGGGAACATGACATACCATAAACAGAGTGCATCTGGCTTTCATTCATTGCATTATTGCAACCATTTCCATTATAACTATAATACCTAAGGATATAAGTTAGTTTTACCAGGGCAAAACAGTATTATCCTTTGAGTAGCCTTATTCTTAGCATGCAGAGCAGACTTTGTTCATCTGAGAGTACCTATAGACTAGAGAATTTATTTTATACTATGCCCTGTTTAGTTTGCATTGGTTGTGATGTGATGTTTGCTGTATAATGTTGTGGTGTGGTATGTGTGGTGGTGTGGGTAACTGAAAATACATGATTTTGTTCCAACAATAGGAAAGTGTGCAATATGCACTCGCCTATAGAATAGATGATGAAGCGAGAGGATAGTAAAATAATATATAGGAAGGGGAATGCAATGCAATGTGCAATCCAACATTCAACCCCATTAATGAAGTTACGAAGAGAGAGACGGCAGGGACAAACCAATCTGTCATGTCATGTTCTTGTCATGCCTTATTACGGATTTATTAGAACATTATTGCATTTACTTTCATCTTTAGGCATATACAGTTATATTACTGCTATACTAGTACATAAATAACTTAAAACCTTCTTATATGTATGTATCTAGCTAATATATTATGTTCCTATATCTGCAGATTAGATATATTATTATATAAACATAGTATAAGCTAGTAGTGTGTATGTATATCTCATTTAGTCTTATGAACAAGTATGCGACAGCTATATAATAGAACAGAATGGCAAGCAGACCACAAGGGTACAAGTAATTTACTGCACAGGTGATTTGCAATATGGATTCATTATAATTAATAGCTCTTTATATACATCCAAAGTTAATTTAACTATGCTATATAGGTACACAGATGAAAATCTCATTTTCCGAGTGTAAAGAGTAGATATATATTTGCATACATCCAAATATGAAAAGAAGATTCATCTATCCATAAGTATATGTCTAAATGTGTATGACTATCTCTATGTATTTGTACTATAAAATGCCCTGATTCTGTTTTTACACTGTAGTAATTCCACCTTTGCGATAATATCTTGCAATATTAGCTAATATCCAAAATGCATTTTCTAATAAAAAATCTCATCTAATTTGTATTCTTCAATTCAAACTTTTTAAGAGCATAGAACAACTTAAAATGCTAACGTACTTATTGGAAGTCAACAAAAAACCTACCCGGTCTAAAGTGAGATTCCTAGTACAACTGTGTTGACCTGAAAAAGACTAAGTTTCCTAAAATTCTGATTGACTGAATAAATGTATGTGAACTAACAACTAAGTTAAATATGACTGAAAAGATGATAAAAACTGATGAGTGAATGACTTTGAACAAAATGTTAAAATAAACCCAAGTAAAACAACTACTGTGTAAAGTGCTGTGTATAAAGTTACTGGACTTTAATGTGTAGCGTCCAAGAGTCTAATGATCACTAAATAACATAAATTTAGCTCCGCTATTTATAAGAAAACGCGGAGTAACAATTACAAGTTCATGAGTAATCCAGTACATACAATCAATACATAAATACATACAAGTTACTCCATAATAATTTATGCACACATTATCCTAACGGTACATTTCTTAATCTTATACATCAATTATACCATAACATTCATTACATAGAGCTTAAGTCTAAGACAAAGGACATTGGTATTTTTTCATTACTTTCTAAACCTAAGTAAAGTTCACAGTAATTTTCCTTTGTTTACATATTATTACTAATAAAACATTCCTACATCTTAATATCAACATTCTAAGAGGTCTACATGTTTCCAGTCACGTAGCCCCTATATTAACATAATCATTCAAATAAACACGACATAAAACTTACTCGCATACTTGAATATACACAATTATACATGAAAAGTCATATCATTAAAAATACACATGATACATATAGGGAAACATTCCGTATCCTATAAGGAAACATCTACATATTAAAACAATGTTATAAAAATAGTGCCGCACTTTCAACAGTACTCTTTCCCTTTCAACACTGAGATTTCCTATCTTGATTAGCTTTCCTTAAAAGCAGAAAGAGAATTACAGATGTGTATTTTGTAATATATTGTGTTGCGAAGTTTAGGCATTGATGGAAACAAGGTAACATAACAGTGAAAATAGTGATCACCTCATTATAAATAAAAATGAATGACAATTACCATAAATACAAAACTTATACTTAGGAAGGCTGAAAATAATGACAACTGTAAACAATAAGTAACACAAAGAAAGTGCAAACCAAAAGTACAAACCAAAAGGATATAAGTATCAATGTCTAAGTATAAATACCTACGTACATACATCTTATAATACTATTAGTATAGTGTGAACCTATTTAGGTATACACATTTCACGTTTCAGTCGTCATGATCTCCAAGATATAATTTATTGCTGGTCCATCGCATCACTCATTCACTATTTTCGTCTGCAGACGAAGTCAATCTAAACAACACGACTGCACATCACAAAATAGAGTAGTAATCCCATCATTTCCGCTTCAGCGATATTCCCAAGCTACTCTTTGAAAATAAGGATGTGTCACTTATAGGAAAATAACCACAAATCTAATCTTTCTCAAGTGGCCAACTCAATTTTGAATTGAAAATATTACTCTTCTCTTCTCTTAGGTAGTAATAGTAATATCTGTATAGCAACTTTTACCCTAGATAACATGTACTCACCGTTTCGTATACCCACTGCTCTATTTACAAACAGTTACATCCATTTTCGCTATTTAAAAAAAATTGGGATGCAGAAAGGTGGACACATTTAAAATATAGTACATTTAAACATATTGAAAATTATTGGCTATTGTGGGTCACATTTAATGAATGAAAAAATCTATTAACATAACAAAATCAAAATAATTCCAATTTCGTATGTGCAGATAAAATGCATATTATTATGGTTGTCCATACTTAAAAAAAATTGCAAATTAAAAAAATTTTGCACTGTAGTTCATTAAAATTAAAATTTTCTTTGAAAATGTTGACTTTTTGTTTTACAAATAAGTAAATGTAGTCAAATGCAAATGTGACATTGACCGTAGGAAGGATGTTTGATTTAGTTCCGACCTTTGCTTTCATAATGAAACCTATAGTATTATGCAATATATCCTTAGATTTATGCTTAAAGTAGGTATAATCGTGTGGTGCTTAGTCGAAAATTTTTGCACCACAGACTTTACGCACCTTACGCACTTGATTTATATCGCATTAAATGGTTTTATAAGGTTTTGACCTTATCTACCTAAACATCGTTAAGATGACAGATTTTCAAAATAAGTACCTGTTAAAGTGACGTAGCATACCACACATACGATTTGCCTATAATGTTTTATATGCACTATTTTTAAACAACATAGTAAAATTAAATATTATCTATGCACTGACTAGGCGATTTATTCTGTCGTAGGATTGTTTTTCTTTTCTATTTATACTCACAGTACTAATGTAGTTATAATAGGTTTAGATGAAAAGTACCTACCTAGGCATATACAATTAATATTGAGTAAAACATTAACAAAAACGCGAGTATAGACATACATAGCAATATATTGAAATAGACAACTCTGTAGAGTAAATGTGCCATGAAGGAAAAGAAGACATTAGCAAAGTGATTAAAGAATGAATGAATGTGACATCGCTGAACTGGAGATGGTCCCCGGTTCCGATTCCGGTCTCCGGAAGCAGAAAACTTTTTTCATTGAATGAATGAAGACAGTTATGTATTATTGTTCCTAGCTAATATTACATACACCCAGCCAGACGCACTTACAAAAAACTGCGTGACTACTATTATAATAGCTATAGAACGAGTGTGTATTTTTCTATTTAGCAATTACGTAAAAGGTTAACAATTTAGCTGTAGGTATGCGCATTAAGAGTATATTATGTATGGCTGCATATATATCTCTAAAAATAGAATGTGTAAAAGTGCCTATAAGAACATATTTATACAGGGCCTATGCATACTCCACAAGATAAAGTATTAAATGTGTAGATAAATAGAAGAAAAAATCATAAAGCACTTCCTGTGCTGATCTGTAGATAGAAATATCATAATTTCAACTACACTTATAATAAGCAAATTATTTTCATGTGTTTATAGTTGAGCCATAATTAACTGTCGAGTTTGTCTAAATGCTAAATCTTATCATGACATTAAGAGGGGACACAAGTATTTATCTTTCTTTTAGAAATAAGTATATCTGGAAACTATTTATGTAAGTGAAAAGTGAATATTTCCGCAGCAATTTATAGATTGGAATTTTCGCAGTGTTCTACAGCTAACTTATTTATTGCTTCGATTACATTTTGTGATGCTTAATGGAATAAGAATAAGATATGTATATATTACATAAGGGCATATTTATCTTTATGATGTACTTATGCCGACTTGCATATAAAAGAGGATTTGGCCTTTTTGTCATCGTTATTGTTCTTTCTTAGCTTTTGTAGTAATATTTATCTAGTTTGGTTTAAGTGGCGTCTACTAGACGTTTTTATGACTAAGATTGCATGAGACCCTACCAATAAAAATCTAATAAAACATGGAAATGCCACTTTGCTTTCACTAAAGATCCTTTTGTATCGTTGATTTTCCTTTGCATTACCGCTTTGTGCGTTCTTCCGTGCTTTGCCCTTTTTGTATATCACAATCTGCAAGGAATACTTTAATAGAGGGGAGGAGTAGAGTAAGTAGAGTATGGAGGGAGAAATATCATAAATAAAATACATAATACAGTAGAGTACATTGTACAAACTATAGAAATGTTATAAACAACACATAATATATCATATCTTATCAGTTGCAATTTGTATATGAACACTAGAATACAATGTCATGGTCTTGACCTTCCTAGCTTTGTAGGGTGCAATCTACTAAGTATTTCTTTATATAGCAAGGAAAGCATTTAAGAGGATAATGTATATATTGATATATTACATAAAATGCTAAACTGAACGTCGATGATAAACTGTGAGTGAGTGAAAGTGAAAGTTGACTTTGAATTTGAGATAAGATGTAAAGAAAAGGAAAACAAAACGAATCTCTTTTAATGCCTAAAAGAACTCGGAGAACAAAATGTCATTTTAGATGTCAAGCTACAAAGAACTTTGATACACAGCTGATGTTAAGGAAATGATAGTGAGGAAAGAATGGTGTTCAGACAGAGGGATGAATTCAGAAAGGGATACCTATACCTACATAGTAGAATATTGTGTAGCGTATATCTATGTGAAATCATTCAATTTCTTTATATATATTATAATAGAGGCATATACGCATATATATTTGTATTTCGTGATGCAATTTTCCCAAAATGAATAAAATATTAGGGATGGCTATGTAGAAATCACATTTACTTGGGTGTACGTAGGAAAGAAATTTACTTATGCATAATATACACTAGTGGGTAAGTGAATCCGCTTGTCTGTGCACCGACTGACTGGTAACAAGCCTCGTATACAACCTTTATCTTACGAAATTCGGAATATCTACACAATCAGATGTCTAAAAGTCGAGCTGGATAGAAAATATCATGGAATTGAATAAGGTATTTTTGTTGGAAGCGGATGAGAGAAACGAAAATGAGTCTGTAATCTAATTTTGATTTCATCTTCCCGAAATCTTCCTACTTTGCCCCTTGGTGCCCATTATGGCATGTCGGCACAGGAAAAGTATATAATATTATTATAGTATAGTGTGTAAGTTTCTCTTTCCTCCATATAGTACATGCTTTCTCCCTGATAAAAACCTTATTTGTGATACGAACTTGCGATTTTATGTAATTTCACAAATAGAAATACTTATTAGGAATATAAACTCCTGTCATGATGCGAGTTGCATTCACATTGAATACTTATTATTGTCTCATGATAGCAAACCCTTTAATTTCTCTTATGAATTTTGATATACAAAATGTTTCTGTAGGAAACAGTGCAGGAAACAGTGTTTCTGTAAGGCTGTAGGAAATATCGTTTATAAGTTTGGTATATTGTATTACAAACAAATCTAAGAGAAATACGGAAGCAAGTTCATAAACACTTGTAAAACTGCATCACATCAGTGTTTTTACTGATTTCATATGTAAACTACTGATTCAAAGTGATATTTTATTTAAAAGTGTGAAAATAACGTGGGAATTACAAATTAATTAGTGTAACCGTTTAGTAATTAGTATAATCCAACAACTACTCTAACAATTAAGGAGATAAACGGCATAATTCATTATTTATCAATTTGCTTGGTTTGCTTTGACATGGGAGAGATTAAATGGCAGCATGATGTTAGCCATTTAAAGAAAATTAATCTGTGTCGGATGCACATTTGATGTACACAATAGAAAAAGACATGCAATAGTAGATAGGCTGGGAAAAAGGAATATAATTATGAGCATAGTATTATTGCTCTACCATAATATATGTATAAGGTATGTATGTTTATAGTAATTATTAGAATGGTGATGATCTTACAATTAGTAAGTATCATAATACATAGTATTTTTGCTTACAACTATATAGAAACAGCAATGATGTTGTAAGTTTAGTGGACAAAGAGGGAAATGAAGAATGGACTTTATTGTAAGTTGGGAATTTACGAGAACGAGTAATTTGTAACAGAGGCTTGCTGGCCAGGCTAACACCGCTTGCTAACTAACGTAAGAATTGTTTTTCTTGGAAAACTAGGAAACTGTATCTAATGCAATTTGTATCTTTGCAGTTAAATACAAGAAATAACAAATTATGTTGTCTCGCAGTGCAACTTTCTACAATGTAGTACTAAAATCCTACATGATCTTAACTAACTAACAAGATACATACTACACACAAACAATAATGTTATGTACAATCAAATTATGGCAGTTGGCTTGGCTTTGGCTTGGCAATGTATCTGTATTGTAATTTGTAGTACGCTTCTCAGGTTCATTGAAAAATATTATCATGTCGTGGCGTGGCCTGGTGTTGTCTTGTTCTTGTTGTTCTGTTTAGATATGTAAGGAACATAGTAAGAAGTAGTAAGTCTGTACGATACAACAAAGCATAACGATCATGAATGGGTCATGATATCTAATCTAATGTAACATACAATAAAAATGCAATTAAGATCTAGAGCCTTCTCACGATTTTGCACTTTTATACCGGTTTTTGGGATGTGACAATGAAAGAAAACCGTAATTAATTGCTATGAAAAAATTCTGGGGATAGTATAGTAATTCTAATGTAATAAGTACCTGGCCTGGCCTGAGTTAGTTAAGCTGGAGTAAATAAGTGAGTTGCTCTCCATTCCATTACACTGCAGCGTCTCAGTTCTGTCTTAATCTTTGTAATGAGTTTAATGAGGCACAGCGAATGAAAGAACGAACAAAAGTTGGTGAATGAATGAATACCAATTAACTATATTATCTGTATCTAAGGATTTTGCAGAGAATTTAAGTGATTTCGTGAATATCACTGAATTTGCACTCATATCATCTACTTTACTAAACCTCGGACACTTGGACTTGTTCATTCATCTAATTTATCTTAAGACAAACTTTTAAATTAATGGAGTAAACAAAAAATTGGTAAAAGTACACGGAACGTACGTAACTAATCTATTCTGCTGGCACGAAAGACAAAACGAATTCATGTACAGGGAACTCAATCTAAAGTAGTGCATCACATACTTTTTGTTTTGATAAATTAAATAGAGAATTTGATATTATGCTCTATAGTATGCACATCCTGAGCCAAATAGTGTAATGTCGTAGGATGTATTCGTATTATTGAAGAATGAGTTACATTATAGTTTGAAAAGGTAGGCCCTCTTCTACTGGTATAATTAAAGTAGAAGCAAGACAAATAACAAAGCTTGAAAATTGAAAAATGAACTTTTAAGACAAAAACAAGTTGAGACGAACTCCAATTGAAATGATGAAATAAATGCCGTATAATCTTTGAGATTAATGAACAGCCGCACAAATCATTAGTTGGATAGGCGGAAACGTTGCCTTTAAGTAAGTTTACAGACTAGAGCAAATGAATTGCAAGCTTTTAACATTTACGTGATGACCTGACAAATACATCCGTATATATCGTATATATTATGCTGCACATTACATAGGACATGTTCATATACTACAATGTTTACCACAATAAGTCTTCTGACTTATTGTAAGAAATTAAGCTTTGTAAAAATTAATGGAAGCCTACGAAAGAAACCGAAAAGTATTTGCCACAATATTTCCATGTCCATCGAATGAAAAACTATTTAGGTAGAAAATTAGAGCAAAATTATATTACCTCGGTCAAAATTAAGGTGATTCACATAATATGGTTATGCACAATACAAAAGATGCTTGAACTACGAGCAATATAATTTTAAACTAAACCTATGCACAAGTTAACACAAACGAGAATTTATTAAGATGAAAATAGTAGGACTATTGTAGCCAACTTTGATCACTCACTAGTATATTAATTATACAAAACAATGTTTTATTATACGTAATCTTTATTAGTTCACACTGAAATTTTTATTTGTTCACAGAACTATAAAAGAAATTGTACAATTGGTTTTTCTTGATAAGGCTATAGCATGTGATGTCGTCCACGGGACAATTATTTTGCGTAATGAAGAAATACACTCAATGTTTCTAATTTCACTTATATATAATTAAGATTAAAATTAAATTCTGGTTAATATATTAAATAATATTTAGAGCAAAGCAGAAGAGAATAATACTAGAAACGTTCTGAACTACGTAATCCAGAGCAATTGTAGAATCAAATGGAATGAGTATTTTAAAAGCACAGTGAATTTGATTCTTTTTCTTACCCCTAAGGTCGCAATCGAGGAGACCCTTATTTTTTCTCTCCATAATAAATATACTAAATAAGACAGCATGGGAAGAATGACGATATAGAAATCATATACATAGGTATATCAGTTGAAAGTGTTCAACTAACCTACCTAAACATCCTGTGAATTAGATGGAAAATAACAATTGTGAGGGTTTAAGCAAACAGGGCATGGGAAACTCAATGATGAGGTAACATAAGGTAGGCCTTGTTTCTCTGTAGGGAAGGGATTCAATGAAAAGACAGATTTCAAAGGGTCTTTGGGCCTTTCATCTACATTATTTCTGTTGCTACATATATAAGCACCTACACACTACATAATATATCTTGAATATACCTAGTATACTACTAGCATCTGACAAATAGTTATAAATACACCGTGTTCAAATATAAAATACTTAGCTGGTGATAATCTAAACCATTTCTCCGCACACTTACTAATATTATTTTGCCACATACGATTATTATTGTACATATTATCAGTGGATGAGCGTTCTTCAATTCTTTTAAAATAAACCCTCTCCATAATAAAATGCCCTCAGATAATATCCACGTAAATAGTACATAGTATACCTAGATACTTCCTCCTACCTTGCATTTCTTTTCTTGGTAACAATAATGGAATACTAATATCCACATGTTAGCACAAGTAGGATTATTATTGACATTAACAATAAGGTTGCAAAGTAATGACGTGAACTACTTTATTAATGAGAATGAGCAATGAAAAATAAAACAATATTAGGTACTGCCTATTCTTATTATAGTATCCAGAATACTTAATATATGTTTATCAAATATATTTTTCGAATTTTCAACTTTTAAACAGTAAAAAGATTTCATTTATCAGGATTATTAAAGTATTAGAGAAGCATTTTGATGGTGATATGATAGCGATGGTAAAGGGTAGCGTAGTCTCACATTTATTAGAGAACGTAACTTGTCAGGCGAATATGAGATTACCTAAGTACCTATTTACCTATACAAAATCTAGATCACATTACAAGTTTGCTTTCAAGTTCCCTAAGTTGCACGTTTTGCCATCTTTGAATATATTTTCGTACCATGAGCTAATATTTGGCAGCATGATATAATTATTACGC
>JAQFYC010003475.1:0-20636 GCA_034694165.1 Tomocerus mixtus
GACTTAATTACGGTGCTTTTAGGCATTTTCAGATTGTCACTTCATACATTGTTATATCATTTTAAAAACAAAACCTGTTAAACAAATATTACAATTTTTTAATTTTAATTTTGAAATTTCAACAAAATATTTAGTTTTTTTTACTCGGGGTAGGCTCGAACCTTCTCAGCCTACCCCCTCCGTCCATTATATATCTAGTGTAAGTTTTACTTCCCTGGGGGGTGCTTGAGCACCAAAAGCACCATGGGCGCTACGCCCTTGTTGGTATCTGTTCTAGGCACTTAAAGTCAAAATAGTTTACTGTAGTATACATTTAAGGAAGAAATAGAGCTTAAGGAACATAGGAATGGATAAGACTATTGGCAGTGAACTCTGACGAGTCGTAATTACTACCTCAGAAGCTACAAATTAAAATTTACAAGATGATAAATAAGGAAGTTGATGTCTCCCTCCTTCCCCAACGGAAATGCACTTTAAGAGGAAGATTGTTCGATGGGAAGGAAAGAGCTGACTGGGAAAAGACATCGACGGCTTAAAGAAGAGAGAGATAGAGAGACCAGGAGAGAAGAGATGAGATAATAGTTCCGATGTGATATTAGGAGAAGAGATTAGCCTTTAACAGATACAATACTATTCCTTAAAAGCTATAGAATACCATAGAACACTATTTTAGTAGAAAATCTCCCGTTGTCCATCGTAGAGGGATAGCCTGGCCTGGCCTAACCAGCAGAGGGTGAAATAAGTAAAGGAAACTGTATGTACTCGTATACTCCCACAATTGTAAACGCATAGACTCTATAAAGTCAGTCTTATCAATTAAATTGAAAATTTAATTTAAGTCTCGAAAATATTTGCCATTAGGTTTAATTGTTCCGTTTATGGGAAGACGAGGAGGACTCTGTCTAATTTTACACTTGTCCTTGATATATTGACATTAGATTCTTCCGCGCGTGTGACTTGACTTAAAGTGCGTAGTGCACTGCATAGCTATGTTTATACATTCAATCTAGTTAGCTACTTATCGACCAGGGACCACAGTACAGGCACAGTGTTTTATTTATATACGTATGTACGCATCTGAAGATACATATATCTAGATTATATATCTTATACACACGCATATATAATGTATACAAGTACACAGATACACACAACTATAAAATTCTACTCATCTCATCTCCTTCTCGATTTAACTCGTGTTTCCTTGCATTGCCTTGGTTTGTTTTTGGCTTGGCCCATGTTTTGGATCACTCATGTGGAAATTCAGTTTGGAACTGTCTGTAGTGGACTGGATTGAACTATTTTACAGTAGCAGACCACACCACACTGCACTGTGCAGCAATAGAATACTATTCATTGGCTACGTAAACTAAACTATGAATAAGTAACCTAAGGGAGCATCGTTTCATTTGACGCTCATTGAGTTAGTTGACTTAACTCAACTCAAGTCTTCTGCTACCAAAGCAAACCTAACCAACTGCTGTGTTCTGTAGGTACATGAATACTTAGGTACTTGTATTGATGTGTATAAACTGTAAAGCTTGCCAGATTCTCAAGCAAAAATTTTAGCATTTTACATTACAAATATTATAATATTAAATAAGGTTCCTTCTAGGTCTCAATAGAGAACAAAAATGTGAAACTATTTCATGGAAAAAGTTTTTGAATTTTTGAGGGCAGTTTTTGGTGGTTTAGCGTGCTAAATTTTGATCAATTTATATATTAGCTTTTATCAAATTTAAGCATTTCCTAGATATTGGTCACTATAAATTTGCAAAGTTAGTATTTTTGCAAAAATAAATTTACCTTCTTGGTAAAAAAGGTCAGCAGCCAGGCTAGGACTACCTACCTAAACAGTACTTTAAAATCTGGCGACCCTGACGGTGTAGAACAATTTCTTCCCATCCTCAACTTGTCTTAACATGTAGTAAGTAGTAACGCTTAATTTGATTTAATTTAGCTTGAGTGACTATTAAGACTTGCTCCACTATTGATCTGGCACAGCTTGAGTTGAGAATCTTGAATTGCATTGAGCATAGCATTAACAAAACTACAACACGGCATGAACCCTTTAGTTTAGATATACAAAACGCTTTCTGCAGTTACAACGTGGGACTATTTGTACATAGTGTTACAAGTACCTATGCACATCACATCAATAGCACACATTCTATATTCTACATGCAGAATTGCAGACAGATAGACAAAGAAGAAGAAACGGAAGGGAGACGAAATAGAAAGAGTCGTTTTATGTAGGTATCTACCTATTTACTTCTATTTATTTTCATAGACTGCCACCTATGTCTATAGTGCCTATTTATATGCACCATTCTACCATATCTGTAGTTTAGCTTAACTTTAATGTTCCTATGTGAATTTATGTTACTTCTCATATATATTTAGTAAGTACCTATACATAAGAGTGCGTAACTGTAAGTGTATAAATACTTTTTACATTTATAAGTATATATCTGTAGTCATATAAAGAAACAAATGAATACATTTTGTCTATTAGATCCATACAATGCAAGTAGAACAACTGAAACTGAAAGTGAACTGAACTAAAGAAGGGCAAGTAACAATGACAAGGAATGAAAGCATCCGGATCCACAATTCATTCCTTTTCCAGTCTATTCTTAAGTCTTAATGTTATTTTCATTTGGAAGGAAACGGAGGAATAGAAGTTCAGTTCTGTTGAAGTTGAGCTCAGTTGTTTTGTTGCAATGCAAAGGGACATAATGGTGGAGAAATGTTATGTAACATACAATACAGTAGAGTAGGAGCTCTCTCTGTAGGTATCTAATATATTTATGTAATGCAAGGCAACGGACGGGGGTGAAGATGCTAATTATATGCACTGCAGTGTAAATCCTTCGTTAGCCAAGACACGTGAATGGCTTATGATCCTTTTATTGCATTCCCTCCTTCCCTCTCTCTACGTATTCCCTATTCCACAGTGGTTGAAATTAAACCAACTAAAATTAAATGAAAAGTAACTAAACAGCCTTGGCCCTGGACTAAACACAAAGATCCGTACTAAGTCCACGAGAGTTAGTTAACTAAGCCTCATGTAATGCCCGCTGTAAAATACCCGAGTTTTTTTACCAAATAATATGTGTATCCTACACAACTGAGAATTTATATTATTTGGCTTAAATTCCTGGGAAAATTTCCTGGACCAATATACAAAAGATTAATTTTAGTGTACACAATATACATAGTAGCAGGGGGCGTTTATTAAAGTGTGTTTAATCCCAATAAAATAAAGCATTCTTCAGAATTCTAAAGAAAAACTTGTTTTTTAATACTTGGAATGGAATAATGGAAATGCATACAAATACTACAAGGTGTATACATAAATTCCAGGAAGAAACTAACTAACAATATTCAACTATCGATTTCTGTGCTAACTAACTAACCAAGCAACATAATACAGAGGTAGGAACATTACTTCCATAATTTTCTAGTTGAAATCCATTTAAGCCCTATAACACTTCTATTACCTACAGCCTACAGATATAAGCCCACTATATAAATATAAACGGTATTCCTTCGATTCTACTGTACTCTGCTACGGAAATATTGTTAAAGATATACATAAAGTAAACGCCCTTTAGACTTTCGAGGAGAATGAGTAGAAACAAAGTTCACCTGAAAGCGGAAGCCAAAGCGTAAGCCAAAGCCAAGGAGGCAACTAAATATTCCAACTAGTGTTCTCATCTCATCTCTGTAGGTCCTGTTTCACTTTCGGAGAAGATTATCTCGGACATTTTCCACATTTCGTTTAGACTAACTTAGTAATTGTCAGTTATGTGCAGTACTTTTGTAGGAAACGCACATTTTGCAACGCGAACCAAGTCAGATTCAATTCAACTCGTTCAGTTCTGCAGAGAAGTGTGTATACAGCTATTACGTAATGAATGTGCTCCTATTGTAGCTGCTGAAGCTCAGGACGGTGTACTGTACTGTACTCTACTTATACTCTACTAAAGCCCAAAGTCAGTCCAAAGTGCAAAGAATCAGAAGTCAGATCCAAAAAGACAGAGTTACGAAAGTAAAGTCATTGGACATTCTTTACTTACTTTAGTAGTTACTTAAGTTAGCTTACAATACTAGCTACAGTATACTGTTATTTTATATTATGTAACGTCAACGTGCGTATACGTAAAGTAGTGTAACTTAAGTACAGATAGTTATGTTAGGTCGATTGAGCTACGCGGCCATATTCCGAACTGAATTTGCCATTTACCTTGTACATAAATATCTTTAACAGAAGGGAAAAGCGAGGTTAGAGTTCAAAATCCAAGTAGGTAACTAATGTAAGGTAAGTTCTGTTCTGCTCTGCTACATTTAAGTAACTAAAGTATCTAACGTAAGTAGCATAGAATGCAACCAGTCGGATTTAGATGTTTTATGGTCTTTCAGCCAAAATAGTAGCAGCACTAGCACTAGCACCAGTCAAGTGAGTGGGTGAACTCATACTCAAGTCAAGGAAGGCAAAGAAACCATAAGTAACTCTTACTTCTTACGCAACTCAAATTTAAACTTACGCTTACGCATTTCTCTCGTCTGCTCCGTGGATTCTAAATTCTAAATGCAAGAATTTATGAAAAGTTGAACATCTCTCTCCACTCCTTTAGTCCTTTGACTGAACACACAGAAAGTTAAATCTTCTTTTACTTAATGTAGAGCACTAACATCCTAATCGTAACTATGCAGATGAATTATATGTATTTATGAGTGAACTTACCTTTACCGTACAGTACAGTACAGTACACAAGAACTTTAGGCATACTTACACGCTTATGCGTGTATAGTATAGAGTTAAATAGCTACAGCTACACATATCATGTAATTACGTGTACTGTACGTAGGTGGGTAAAATATGCAGACATTCATATTCATAAATACAACTTAAGATAAGATTAGGAAAGTTAATCCCAAAGTGAATGTTGCAATGTATTTGTACTAAGAATAGAATCTACGTAACTACCTTAAGCTTAGCACAAAATCTGTAAACAAGATTAGGTACCTACTGCCTACTACCTACTTTGTAGCGCAAGGTAGCTGTGTCTGAGTGCAGAAATGTGTAATGGCTACTCAAAAACTGTGAATTGCGTAACTGCTAAAGTAAAGCTTGATTTGAGTTAGGAGAAACAAATGTAGATAGCTAAACGCCAGTAAAATCTAAGCTTGCCTAAAAGTGTACCTAATAGTTTAAGATATTTCGTGCCAAATAAAAATCACAACTCCGCCTGAATTATGTTTCTTGAAGCTAAACTCCTTCCCGAACTTTTTTCCACGTTGCTAAACTAAATAATATTATTATGAAGGCAAAGCAAAGCAAAGAAACTACATAACCAGTTTGGCATTCATTGGTTTGGTTTGATCTTGACAACCAAGTAAACGCAAGTCTTGCTATATAGTACTACGTTATTTACAACTTTTCTAGGTAAGTAATAGAAACATTTATGCATGTACGCTAAGTTTTACACGCTAATAATGCAGATACTTAAATTGGTTGTGTTATTGCCTTCCTTCCTTTCCTGGCTTCTCTTAGCATCATGAATACATTAGTCATATGTAACATATGTGTGCCGTACAGTTACAATACCACAGTGTGTCACAATCTGGACTCTTAGACCAAAAAACACAATCATAATCCCACAGCCAACAAAAAAGCTGTATTGTAATTTTATATTTGAATTGGGATTAAAATTACAGGGAGACACGCACACAGCTGTTGACAAAGCAAATAATTTAAAAAAATTTGCCCTCTTTATTGTCTAAAATAACGTTAGGTTTTTTTTTATTAGTGAATGAAACCAGTTGGCATGTAAGACACACACTTTTCTGGCTGATTACATGATTTTGCTTTGTATTTTTTGATCTGGACTCCAGACCATGACAGACTATGATACAATTTACAGTGCAGTTCTGTTGAAAGCTAAAGCTCAACTAGTATTTATTCATTTGTATTGAAATGAAGAAGGATGTACTGCAATTCGTCGAGCTAAATTAAATAGCCATGCGAAAGCAATTCCTTTCTCCTGTGTTTTAGTGCTGTAGTTGTAGGTAGGTAGATCTAAGTAAGTGAGCAACAAAAAAACTATTGCTAATGTTATGAAACTGTTGTTTCTTATTGCCTTTCTTATGGATATGTATGCATAGTAGTAATTACGTCATGTAATATTAGAAAGTAATAGTCTGGTTCTGGTTCTGGTTCTGGTGCCTATAAAATCCTTATGTATAAAGTAAATAGTTAATGCTAGCTATTTAGGGAGCATAAATGGCAAGCTTTATATATAGGACACAATCCCTTCTTTCTCAGATACCTTACATAAATGTGATTAATAAAAGCCAGTTATAATTATAGCTTGAAATTGGAACACGGAAGCAACTTTAAAGCTTGGTCACAAACTAAGGAGTTATTAAAAATATTGAAGCAATTAAACGCAGGTTTTTCATGCTCCCACTTTCCGGTGTCAAAAATTACTCACGTTTTCGGCTGCGGCTTTCCGTCCTGAGACTTGTGCACTACATATTAAACTAAAGCCATTCCGGTCTGACAGACATACATATTAAGAAATGCTTGTAGGCAAGTAAGTATGTATGAAGGTTTGACAAGACTTGGTTTGGCCCCCGCCCGAATTTGTCATACATTTCCTCTCTTCGCCATAACTGAATTTTAAACACATGAATGAATTCCTTCAGTATATACCTAAACTCCAATTTAATGTAAATAATTGCCTCTGTGAGATTATACATAATGGGTACCTGCATACAAAAAGTATATACTTGTATGAAATATAAGAACTTACCTATTACTATACAAAAGACGTTGACATACCTACCTACTTACATAATACCTACTGCGATTCGGTTATTTTTAAACATTTGCTTTCCTTTCATACATTTTCGCTTTCTTTTAAGTTGGGAGTTACAGTTCTTATATTTGTGCCGTATTACAGTGCATTCCAGATATAACGATTCTTGAATAACCTCCATTATGATTCCACGATAATTTTATATTCCTATTTATCTGTAGCAGTTCTGATTATTCGTATTTATTAAGGAATAATATTAAGGGGACATTTAAGCAAAAATAAAATAATTGGGCCAAAATTCAGGTCAGACTGAAAAATCGTAAAAAATCCATTCCACAAAGCGATTTTTTCTTCTACAGGATTCTTTATATGTATTTTCGCGTTTAGGTGCTGGGGTTTTTAATATGTAAAGCAAAGAGCAGATCTGTTTCATAGAGGGAAATTCCTTTATGCAGAAATGCTTTTTAACGGAATAATCAGATTTAGTTTATGTAGTAGGTAGTAGATATTTTTTAATGGTATAGTTAATACTATAAGCGAAATTGGGAGCAGAACTAATTTTTAGAATGAAAATTTAAGAAAGACGCGACAGAACTGTTCTGCCAGTAGTGAAGATGCAGAACCCAGCCAGGCCAAGCCAAGCCAAGCTTCCTTTCTACGTAGTAATTATCCACATATTTTCTTCATCTCATAAGTAGTAATAGCATTTGAAGGGTTTTTGTGAATTTTTCTGGCACAATTTGGATGAGTCCCAAACGAAGTAAAGTAAGCGGGTGAAATGGCTATTTTGTTTGGTTCCCGAGGTTGAGGAGAGTCTCAGTCGCAGTCTCCATGAGTACTTTATTATGAGAACCGCTCTGCTCGTAAATGTTTGAAATATAGGAAGCTAAATAGATAGAATAGAGCATAGCACATTAATTACATGGATATTAAACAAAGAGCGTGGCAAAAGCACCAGTGACAGGCGGTAAAACTTGCGGTTGCACCATATGTTAAGTCAAGACTAATGCTTTGAACAATTTCCATTGCCAAACCCGCCCGCCATACCACCGTTACTTAGATTACATTACATTACAGCTCAAGCCAAACCCTTCCTTTACAATGTATAAGCCATAAGATAGCCAGGCCAGCCAGACCACACGCTTTTCTATTCTAACTAAATATAAAAGCACGTTGTGAATATTTAAGGAGACAGCAAAGAAATCTTGAGAAATGTACAAACTGTTTATTTTTACTACTACCTTCATATACATACACACTTACAACTACAACAGAACAGAGAAACACTTCCTTAAACTGCCTCAATATACAAACTTGCATCTTTCTAGCATAAACACACATGTAGATACACGAATTCTATGTAGACCTGGAGCCTGTTTCTATTTTCTGATAAAGTGACTGAACTCCTTCACTCAAACTGTAGATTAGAGAATGGAGTAACCAAACCACGAAATAAGGACACACGTTGCTTGGTTAACATTGCATTGCATTTGGTTATAGCACACTTTTGAAATACTACTACAAGTCTTAAGGCAATACTCTTGAAACAACAAATCGCTTTTCATTTCCTTCAGTAAATAAGACACACACATACAAATGCACCCTTTTATTCTGAATAAACCACAAAGAAAATAAAATTGTTCTAAAATTACTAGAACTTGTTACAGTACCCCCATACTCATAGTACATACAGATAACTAAGGAATCTCATAACATAACCGAAACCTAATCACACACAATAAAGTATCTTGTCTTGTATACATACTGTAAATATATAAAAAAGCTTAATTTCTATTGTGTTGCGATTAATGTCCACATTTTGTGACGTTATTGGTTTTCATACATGGTTTTGTATTTAAATATATTAAATGTGTACTTTTAAAAATGTATGTTAATATGTAAAATGCCTTTTTTATTGCTGTTGTTGATTCCTGCTTTTTGTTACAGGGTAATTTCTTCCTAGTGTATTTATCTTTGTGTGTGTGTTGTGCGAGGATTGTTGCACTACATAAGTACTGTTAGTAAGTAAAAGTATCTTTTAGCGTGACTCTATCTATCTTCCATTGAGTTTCGTTCCTAGTTTCTAAATACGTTAGGCTGTCTCATGTCCCGTTTTGTATCTATCCATCTGACATGACATGACACGTCAGTAGAGTAGAGTACAGGCGATGCGATGGGATGGAGCACTGCATCAATATATTATTTTCTGCTAGTAAGTAAGTAACTATCCTAAGGCAAGAAGGGTGGGTTTAGTTCTCTTCTAGTATATATCTGTAGAGACGATAAAATGATACAGTTTTGTTTTCTATCCTTTCTATCCTTTAGCCAAGTGTTCAGCTGAAAGATATGTTTATCCTTCCAAAGATATTTCAAGATATTTATTTTCTTTACACGAATTGCAGACAGCTGCCCATTTGTTCCTTCTCCCTTGGAATTCTATAGCTGTCTTGTTTTGTCCTTTGCTCACCATGACGTGCCACATAAGCTCATATCCATTTACCTACTTACTTATACTTATATCTTTACTTATACGCATTGGCTTTAGATTGGAGTATTGGAGACAAATATAGATACAATAAAACTATCCCTATAACCTATAAATGTGAATCTCTACAAGAGCTATTGTATATACCATAGGAGTTATACATGTTATACTACAAGAATAGCTTTCACACTTTTCTTTTTCGATCACATGAAACCTAATACCTAAGTACAACAAGAAATTCAACATCCTACACGCATACAACAGCTAACGTATTTTCAAATGTTCTCTCTATATTAATCTTACTGGTATTTAAGTGAGTAAGACTGATACATGTACATGCGGCAATCAATACATTACGACTGAATTGGGAAGCCAATAGAAAGTAAAAGCAGGTGTATCCTTATAACTACACACTAGCAAAAATAACTTTCACTTTCTCCATTAATACAAGAATTATAAATATAGTAAATGTATTCTATACGTGAGCAACTTCTGCCCTTTCCTATAATAGTAATCTATCCTTTGTTAATACTGTGCAGTACTCACACTAATCGAAAATCATATATTTATCCAATATTAACCTAATTACTAAACTAATACCTGTATATATGAATCATTAAAACATTGACCCAAAGAAATTGTTAATTCATTTCAAGACTTTCACTTTAATTTACTTCTTTTGTTAAAATCGTTATAAAAATACAGAAATTGTTTTCAGAAACATGTACAATCATAATCATCTTAATAAATAAATTGTAACACATTTTTGATCAAAATATATATGCGAGGCCTATTTTGTAAGTTATTTGAATATAAATGACAATAAATCCTAAATACAGATGTATTATCAACCGATAAGCATAGAGTAATTAGTAAAATGAAATTGTACTGTACCACATTGCAGTGTAGGAAGTCAATAGACATAGGAAATGTACATACCTGAAACACAGAAAAAAACATTTAATTAGTTAATTGCATTTACTGTTTACTTCAAAATGCAAATACTTGTTATAACTTAATTGACAAAAGTTTTATATTCTTTAAGTAATTTAGTACTCTATCTGCTTTATATCTATATAAAATAATAAAACTATGTGAGTAACTTTGTGATTAAAAATATTTTCAATGGAGATCCAATTTGTTGTTTGCAAATAGTTGATTCAATTTAACATTTTAGTTTATATTTACAATAATTAACTATACATCATATTCGTTAGTATTAGAAGAGAGTAGCCATTGCATTGGGTATAGGGTTGGTGGCTAATGCATTAATAATAGGTCTGGTTTGGTTTGGTTGTCTTGTAGTGTGTTGTACGTTGTTTAATGTTAGATTGTTAGTTTGTAGAAACATTGAGTGACTCACTAGTTGATATACTTACATACGGTAGACTAGGCATTAAATACGTAGGATAGACTGAGCTGAGGTCTGAGGCTGCTGGACTCGGAAGAACGGAGGCGAAGGACTTGTTTGTGGCAGAAGGGAAGGAAAGCCCACTTGAAAGACCTACATTACATTACTTGAAGACTATGCTATATGCCTAATACATAAATATATAAAGAATAGATAGTGTTATAGTATAGGTAGATGAATGCCTGACATGGCATGATAAGTCGTGGACTAATTTCATCTAGACGAGAGCAGAGCAATCTACTCCACACTAGAGCAGAGCAGAGCGACCACTTAACGTTCAAGTCTAGAGCCACGAAATTCCTGTAGTAATGCTAAGATTTCCCGTAACAAACTTCCCTCACCACAGTTGTCGGCAGCCATTAAAGCTTAGAAAACAGCTTGCTTTCTCCCTTAGTCCCTATTCCCTATACATACATACATATTCCATAGATATATATACACCTATGCTATACATATATGTACATATCAATTCTAAGTACTCCCTTTCAAACATACTCAGAAGAACTAGAACCAGAACCGTGTGTACTGTACTGTAGTAGATGCCATAGAATATGTGTGTAGCATGTAGAGGAGAAAGGCTTGCTTTCTCTTTTCCTTTCTCGATCCCATTCAGCCCATTCCTTCTTTTCATCTCTCTCCCTCTCGCTTTCTCTTTTCACTACAATATCATATCGACTTTGAAGCTCGCTGCTAAATGGATTTTCCAAGTCTTTTTCCTTTCTGTCGGATATGATTTTTAGACAAGAAACGCACAGACAGAGGGAAAGTAAGCAAAAGCAAAGGAAAATAAGTAGGATCGCAAATAAATAGAGCCCGGTGCTAGATATCCTAGATTCTAACTAATTCCAATGCATTACTATACTTTCACACTCAGATACACAGAAATACGTACTAAATACATACACATACATTGTCCTACCCACACAGTGATAGAAATCATTAAGAAAAACACTGAAAACGGATAGGTATGCACGTATTTACTATTTACTATACACAGAGCCTATACTATATATATTTAGCTACACCTTACTTAAGTGAACAGAGCACTTTTACTTTAATATTTTACTTTGTATGTAAGACCACACACGTATTTGTAGTAAGCATATATCTAAGAAAACTATAGCTATATATTTAATATAGCATGTATGTAATAGTGCATTGCATGTAATACACTACACAGACTGCTCGCCGCATTATTTCTTGCGTAGGTTTAGCCACACACTATAGTAGATAAAATACACACATGTATATACATGTATGTAAGAGAAAAGAATGTGTCCCGTAATATTTGTCTTTAGAGTCAAGTAGAAAAACACGAAGACACAGAGAAGTAAATCGACTCCACTCCACTGTAGACTTCTTCTCCTCCTAAATAGTATCTTTAAGCAAGTGCACTGCCACTGCGAATGGAAATTCTACTCCTGTTTTCATCTCTTCACTTTGTCTTCTGGAGATAAAGAATGTGTCTCTGTGCGTTTTATATAAATAAATCTATCCATCTATATACACGTAAGGGTTTGCAACTATTTTCTGCAGTTGTTTTTATTTTAGTCGCTTCCCTTCCCTTGTCTTGCATCGCATCAGCTTTATCTCCAGTGTCTTGGTCTGGCACTGTATTGTCTTCTTTGGCCCATTATAATGTTGCAATGCAGAGTTCATCGTTTTCCCCTTCGCCTTTCATTTTTCAGGGAAAGCCTCGAAAAGTGTGTAGCTATTTGTAATGTATCTGCTGGATAGTTATAGGAGAATCTGTATTCAATCGGAAGTATATTAACTCTTGCAAAAGTGTTTGACTGTCTTTTTTATTCGAGTGGGAGGTTGTTGTTGTTGCCTTCTCATTGCACATTCACATTCAGTCAAACTAAATAGAAATATTAAGAATGTAGGTATAAAATTATAAAGAAAATTGAATTCAAATGAAATTACTGTAGTACCATAATTTTGGAGTGTATACTCTTAAAAAAGCGTACAGTACAAACATGATTTCATATCGTATTGTATGATTGAAAGGTCTCATAATTTGCGTCTGTGCTTAAATGTTGACACTTGAATAAAGCTATTGTTATTATTATCATAGGTACATATAGTTTTAAATAAGCTGTTTAATCTTTGTACATAAAATAGGTAAGTACCTATGAAATAGTAGTTATTTGTAAATAGAACTGAAGAGAACTAAGTATCAGTACCTATTACTCGATTCTCAAGACTCCCAGAATATCTGTATGCATATAATGTATGTACATGTGTAGTAGGCAGGAAGATCTATCAAGCAACAAGACGTATCCAACTACAGATATTTTAAATTGACTCGTTTTGCTATCATATTGCATTATTGCTCTTAATTATGATTCAGAAATCAATAGAAATCTGAAAAATATGTAATACGACTAATTAAATACTCAGACAATTATTAATTACTCTTTATAGTCGATTAAAGTGCTTAATTGGTTCTATAAATTGCGGCCACCGATCCCCTAGCTTCCTAGATAACCATTTATATATTTTTCAGAAGTTAGTGACTATAATACACACGTTTTTAAGCAAAGATAGTTCAATACTTAAAGAATGTATGTCTGTCTTGTAGGTTTTACTGCCCACGACATATGTTCTATATAAAATTTGTGACTGTGTTTTATTCCGTCAGTGTGGCTTGCCTTCCTTTCTTATCTTGTTTTGTAGTTCTCCGTACTCGGGTATTTTATGCTTTGTTGTTCTGTAATGTTATGTTATTTTATGCTAGGGTTTCTAATGTGTGTTTGTATTGTGTTATGTTATGTTATGTTATGTTTCACTTTCGCTCCACTACTTCCGAACAGAACAAATTCGAATAGCTGAAGCGGAAATTGTTTTCATTTGTTTCAGCATGTTAAATATAAAGAGTTAACTTATAGTTTAGCTGTATCGTGGCTCTAAGTATCTGTAGAATGCATTCTGCTACGCAATATTAGCCCTCATCTCTCTATTTCCTATCTCTTACATTAGAACTAGACTCATGAGTATTGCCCTACTTTCCCCACACCAGACCACACCAGACCACACCACACATTCAGATTGCATAGCATTATTACATAACATAACATAACACAATAGAATACAAATACTGATAGATAGGACAAGGACAGAACTCCCTGCCAGGTTATTACTGGTAATAATAAGGACTAATCCTCCTAAACAATGATTCCCAGAACTTGAGGAACTTTTTCCGCAAAACTTGGCAAACTTTCCTCCTTCCAAATTTAAAATTTTTAATGGGGCATCCTAAACGGGTAGTTTGGTTATTGCATGGCAAAAATCTTCCGACCATGCATTTATGTACATGAAGCAGGTACCTACTACCTACCTATACGGTACACTACATTTATGTACATGTACAATTCAAATGACTAGACTAGAAAGAGAAGATTGCATTAGTACATACATATTTTGTGTATTTACATAATATATATTATCTTGGGCTGTCTCGTCTTCCTTAAAAATTGCTAAAGGACAAACCTACTTAATAATGTACATAGGAGATATATAATGGCAAGAAGTTAAGCAAACGTAAGTAAATGCAAAGGACACGTCTGAAGTATATGAACTAAAGGAGGATTTTCTATGTGAGTGAATGTGCTTGTGATTTTTCAACTGCGAACTCAACTCTGGCTCCCCTTCAGCTAAAAGAAAGTCATTAGGAATAGAAAGAGTCTGAAGAGAAGCGTAATGAAAGCTTGAAAGAAACGTGAATGAGTTTATTTAATTTAGAGTGTTGGGACACAATTCGAGGGGAGAGTGTTGAAATAATCTATCTAAATATTTATTAAAACTTTCACTCGCACTAATCCCACCAGGGCCGGCTTTTGACACAAAAATGTTAAGCAGGCCCTTCCAGGACTTCAGATATTGTATACATTTTCAAAACAATTGTTTTCCTGGCCTGGGCCTAAAAAATTCCAATCCGATCCTGATTTGGGGGACCAGGACAGGCCACCGACTGAATTTAATCCTGCATATGGGCATTACCCCAACACTAACACTAACAGTGACGCTAACCCTTTTATTTCTTTCTGCAAAGCTGTGAACTTCGTTTAAGTCAAAGTATCTAATTAGTTAATTCAAATTAGACTCTTATTTATCCCTGGAAATAAATTGTTTCTTCTTACGCTTCACTTTGACTCCCGTTGACAAATACACCCTTTTATTCCATTCCACTTCCCATATGGGAGCAAAACACATAACAGAACATAAAACTTCATTCTTCCACTACACTAGAATTAATATGCACACGTATAGAAGAAATTTAGCATGGACTTCCCACTTTGTTGTTTGTAAATTGTAAGTCAGTATGTAAGGATAATATATTAGTTAGCTAGTTAACTATGTGTACCTATGTAATTTTGTATAATGTCCATTTCTGCTTAAATGAACTGAACTGTTAGTTATTTGTACAGTACAGTTACATATATTAATACCCACTTTGTGTTCAAGTCGGTCGTTAGGTACTTTAGATGTTACCGTTACAGTGAAAGTAAATAGAAATTTATTTTGTTGAAAGAGAAAGCTGCTCTGCAAGAGTTGACGGTTGAGTCCAGTTCACATTTACAAACAAAAGGACATAAAAGAACCTGAAAAGGAACCATCATTCATTTTTAATCTGTCCCCACACATTCACGTAGTGTGAAAGCCATGCCAATGGTCATTCTTCCCTCTGGGCTCAAACAAATTGATTGGCTCGTATGAGTATGTAACTGAATTTCGCACTAATGTAAAGCAATGTGAACTGTGAACTAGTTATATTAATATGTGTATTACTTTTGCCCTCTTTTCCATTATTTACGGTCTTATTTTAGGTTAAATGGACTTCAACACTGTTATTTCTATTTCAAATAGTGAATAAATAGGATATACATACAACATGGATTCATTCGTGTCAATATTAACACAAATCCTCATCCTTACTTGTTGTCATGATCGCTCCCGTGGTCTAATGGTCATAACCCTGTGAGTAAACATAGTAAAGCCATGTAGCAAACGAATATTATGAACTATATAAATATATTTGTATTAGAATATATGTAGTCTCTATGTGTGCGATTGAGATTTAGTGAACCATCCATCCATCTATGTAACTATATTAGTTATTTACATATAAATGCTTGTCCTGTGTGAAAGGCAGCCTAGTCCACAGTTCAGCTCAGTTCCACATCCTTTCTTTGCATATCTTTATGATAAATTCATCACGATTCATTTCCTTTTGCGTAAACACTATAGATCCTAAATGGGATTTACAGATCAAATGTTCCACCCAAGCTCAACTATGTCCATTTTAACATTCCCACAAACAAAAGCAAACATGTGTCATTTTCCCAAAGGCAAATTTCACTTTCACTAATCACAATTTTCGTTTAGATCACAGAAAATAGCCTAGCGTGGAATGGATCAAAAGTTTACCTTTACATCACACGTAGCTAGTTAGATACGAATAATTTATCAAACATAAATATAGCACATATTTATGTTTACATTTGGTACATAGGTTTTAGAATTGGAAACTAATTATTGTTTGACTTGATTTGCTATCTGAAATTGTCAGATTATTTGATAAAAATTGTTATTTGATTTGATTTGATAGCGGGTGACGATTTGTTTGACTATATGATCAAATAATTTGATTTAGTAAGGGAAGTAAGTAATATAAAAATTAACGATGATTTTATGTAAACATACAAACACACATATTCATTTAATTATTTGATTACGTAAGCCAATGGTATGGATTAATGATTAGATACAGCATCCTGCAGATACAAAGTGAAAAGTTCTATTCTTTAAAGTAAATAGAAATCATCAAACAGGTGGATGGAATTATATCTAAATTCCTCTGTAGATAAAATACCTTTATGCAGAATGAATATCATAAAGAAAGCACGCTTGGTATCACAACACATCGCAGTTCCCAATTCAGTGAATAGCCAATAATTATCTCTGTGGGAGAAATGAAAGTAAATTAAATCTAGAGTAAATACCGTGTTTATTTAAGTAGGCAAAGGTACCTTCAATTTATTGTAGCTACATAACTTTATGTAGCTACACGCCGAGTTTGCTTTGTTTTACTTTATTTATTTGGTGTGACTGTATGTTCTATAATGCTGAGTTCCATAGGAAGGATAAAATCCAAAAATATCCTGGAAACTATTGGAAATGGAGCGAGCTGAGGTGGAAATGCAAATGGAGTTTGAAAGTTTATTTTTCCGTGCGAAAGCAATAGTTGTACGACTACGGACAATTTGAGAATCGACAATCGTATTCGCAAAGGCAAAAGCAAAAGCAAATCGAACTGTTCGCATAGGTACAGCAGATCTCATAAATAGTAGAGGAGATCGAAAGAGAAAACCTTAGGAATAGCAAACGCAAACATAGGGAAATGGATAAAATGTGTGTGCGTTGCGTACCTATATCAAGAAAAGGGATACTTAATACTTTAGAAAGTGCGTATAAATTTTTACATATAAGTATCTACTGTACGCACCACGTACGTGAATGTGCGTTCTGTTCCGTTCACTCCATCTAATCTTATCCTTTTCTTCCATTGCATTGCGGGTCTGATGCTCCCTATCTTATTTTCAGTCTGAGGATACATTTTATGTCAGCGGCACAAATTACTTTCAGGCAAATGGTATTCTTGGTACATATTTTTAACTTTATCTTTTTAAAAAGCTATATGTATTCAGAAATAAAATTTTGGTAAAATCATGTCGTTTTGCTTCTCATTTTAAGAATTTTACATTTTGCAAAATAAATAGAAGAATTTTATTAATTTTCTTTAATAAGCAAAATAATTATTGGAAAAACTTCTGGGGTAGAGCCGTTATTGCATTTTTTGAGTATTAAAGTAGTTAATATAATTTTGTGAATCTTACTGAAAATTTAAGAACTGAGACTTGAATTGGTACTACAGGTTTATTAGTGTATCCTACCCCCTACCTGTGACAAATATGGGAAAAGGTGAAGTTAAAGTGCGTAAGTATAGGCTACAGAGTACAGGGGGTCTATTCTAGTGTATTTGGCTAGTCACCCATAACACAGCATTTTGCGTTGACTATTTCTTCATTTTGTTTCATGCTCTTATCTCTGTCAAGCGAAGTGAACTGAAAGCAAGTCAGCTGAATTCAATTCTAGTCAATTCAATTCAATTCACTTTACTTACATAGCTGCGTTAGCTCTAATGCTAACTCTTGAGAATGAAGGCTGGCTAAGCTACCTAGGCGTCTATCCTCAGAATTCCTTAAAAAGAGAGAACATTATATTATGAGGAACTTATGTAACCGTTTACATGGATAGGCACGCAGCCAACATATCTACGCAATGCATTTATCCACCTACATTACACACTTTAGCTACTTACTACATTACTACATCAGACACACCTCCTCCCACTTTTTTATAACTACTATTACTATATCATAATATCTATCCTTTACAGTATAACCAAACTAAAGCATGTATCCGAAAAAAGTAATTGAATGTAAGAGATCGAATAGCTGAAGAATAGAAAACTAAAGTATATTTCTTCAGTTTCCCACTGTGACTGATCCGAGAGTCTAGGTTTAATGCCCGGGACCGCTTAGAGTGAGTTCTCCGGTTCCATTATCACGGAGTGAGATGAGAATACACCTCCCTATGTACTACAGTACAGGGTGTCCCATTCCCACCAGGCCGAGAATATTTGACTTCCGCCAATAAAATCCTACAGCACTAATTTCCAAAAAGATGCAGAGGAAATATGAGTGCGGAGAAAGGTTGTCAACATTGCACAAGAAAGCAAAATGAGAAAACTCCCTGCTAAGCTTAGATTACTACATAATGCATGGAAACTAATGTAATACATTTACCAGAACTACACTACAGTGCTTCCTAATCTTTAAATCTTAATTATTTGTTGCTGGAGAGAGTACGCTGACAGTAAACAGAGTTGAACACTGTTATTTATCGTGTGTTGCTTTTCTTTACGTAAGTAGGTACATACATTTCCTACTTACATATTAAATTCATATGTACCTACTTATAGGTACTTACATTTAGAAATGTTTTCCATGATTTTTTGATGGACCTTGTAATAATGCACACACGTGCATGTAACTAATGTTAACTACATGGACTATATACAAATAATATACTATTTTATCGCTCTAGCTTTACAACTCACCGAACTGAACTTTTTTTCACTAATGCAATTACAATCAGACAAATGCTCTAGTTATTAGAGCACTACATTATATTACACTCCGTATCCGTTCGTAGGATCAACTTCACCTAGAATATCCTGAAGTAAGGGAATTGGCGGCAAGAAAAGAAAGTGAATTGTATTATGTTGTGTGTAAGCTTAGTTAGAGTTAAGCTTATAGTAGTAGTTAGAGTTCAAGCTAGTATTTATATACGTAACAACAATTCAATACACTTTTATGTAGTTCTGCCCAATAATAATTCCTCTCTTATAACTATTTCTGTTCTGTGTGGTATATGGATAACAAAGCTTCTACTTTCTACTTGATAGTGGGGAAAGCAATATTTTAGCGATTTAGTTCTAATAGTGAAAGCTGTATAGGTGAAAGTATATTTAAGTAGTGAACTACATAACACTAAACCGCAGTGGAGGCTAAGTTCAGCTCACTTCTATAAAATGCGGGCAATTGAGAGACAGAAAAGAGTGTGTACGCAATTTATATCCCAGATGTCAGATCTGGAAATCATTTCTCATAGTGCCAAGCAAGCCAAGCAAAAGAAGACTGTCTTGCCTTGCCTCCTAGACTTTCTTTATCTATCTCTCTATTGTATGTACCTATGACCTATGTGATGCACCTAGTAATACCTAACTATCTCTGCCTACTACATGCTTACCTTCATATCTCTACTGCAAAGGAACCCAGCTCCTTGCACCTTCCTTCCATCTCCTTCCGTCCCCTCAATTTCCAGTTGAGAAGGAGAAAGAGATAGAGAATGGAAGGGTGAAAGCGTAAAAAGACTTTTCCCATATCTTACGTAGGTATACGTTAGTTATGAGGAGAAGACGAAAGCAATTCTAAGATTCTATTGCAGTGAAGATACCTAGAAGGTGTAGCACAATGTAGTTTATCTTTAGCTCTGCATGTAGAGAGTGTTAAGCAAATAGTAGTACCTATCTGTACAACATGCAAAAATATGTCTAAAGAAACTTATCAGAAAACCAAAACGAAGGCAAATTCTAAGACAGTTTGCAAATATTTTTGTTTTTAAACACATTTTGGCACCAATCACAAAAATAAATCTGAAAAGTTGACTATTATCCATTCAATTGAAATTGCGACATTTATTTTCTGGAATTGGTGGAACTACTTGCACAAAAATATTTGCAAATTGTTTTAACGCATGTTGTTTTGCCTGTTATTTGCCAATCCGTCTGTACTATACTAACTACCTTATGTACATACATTGCATGTAAACTGGAAACGCTTAAGTACATACTTGTACTTGGACTTGCACCATTCACTGACAAACACTAAACAGTTCACTATCCTTCCCTTATAGACCCTGCTAACAATAAGTACCATGCCTACACTATATACGCAAATACACCCAACCCAACAATAAAAACCAGTTCAGTTCACTTGACTTTGACTTGAGTCAGATCGGATCACAACACAACACAACAGCAGAGTGAAGATATATTACTATAATATTGTTCAAACTGTCTATAACTACTATATTGACAATACTATTAGCAAAGAAAGGTTTTCACTGCATGTGTGCAAGGATTTTTCTACATAATACATATATACTAATATATCCTTATATGTGTACATACCCTAAATTGTACTGTATGTATGTATGTATGTAATGTAAGAGTATTCTGTATTATCTACGCTGTTAGGATATGCCGAAAGTATTTTTAGAATAT
>JAQFYC010003476.1:0-20636 GCA_034694165.1 Tomocerus mixtus
AATAACCCAGAGAAACAAGGAGATTTTCAAGCGCGCCAAATATGAGGGTTGCGCACATCTCTCGTTCTTTTACCTACGTAGTCAATATTGTCTATCTAAGCGGTTAATGTCCTATCTGAGTGAGCCGTTTTCAAGTACATCTACAAAGTTTTATTCTTTCTCTCTTCTAGGTAACCTTAATTCCTTTGCTTTAAATGACAGTCATATATTTCCGGCATGTCGGTTTTACACCCTGACTATCACAGATGTGATCCATATATTATGATTCTTGTATGTTGAATGCACTCTAACTGTAAACCCACATTTCGTATGCCCAGGCAACTCTCGTATCATGGTAAAAATTGGGTGAGCTATTTACTAAATTGAAAATCTATTTTTTCAAAAAATGGCTAAATTAATTGGAATTTTACTAATAGAATAGGGTTAGTAACTGAATTACTTTTTTGTCCTTATACCAGTGCAAATATCCACATATATTCAGACTGAATTGCTCTTTCTGGAAAGTAACATCTGAACAAATATTTATTGATGAGGAAAACCAAGATTGCTAATTAGGATGTTTGCCATCATAATCATTAATCAATCAACGAGGTTAATTAAAGTCGCGAAAAGTACTAATTGTTTATTCAGGTGCTGCTGCATGCAAAACAATGGATTAATAGATAGTATCGCATTCAACTCCTCCCATTATCTCAAAAGTATATCCCATTGTCTATTTTGTTTCCACGTAAACATGTCGTAGAAAAATGTAGTTATCAAGGAGTTTTGAAGTTATTTGTATCATAATTCCTTTTTCATTTATATTGTTGTCAGTCGTTAGGTTATTAGTTTATTAGAGATTAAGTAGCGGATGACACATTCATTAGGCCACACACATGCCGACTGCCGAAAATAAGTAATCTTTGGAGGACTTTCATAACACACATCCTTACAGACCGAAGATGCTTTTATCCATTTTACAATATTTTCTTAATTTACTGTGGAGTGGAGAAAGGGTTATAACTTGGTCCCTCTGTTTCAGTGGCGTACGCAGGATTTCGGTCCGGGGGGTGTTTTCTGACAGGATTTCGGTCCGGGGGGTGTTTACTGAAAGTATTCTCGACAGTACCTCGACTTTCACTTCAAAAACCGGACAATTTGTGCCCTTCGGGGGGTGTTTAACACCCAAAAACACCCTCCTGCGTACCTCTGTTTAATGATGTTTTCGTTCCGTAAGCTATAAAGAATATTATGTACTATGTAGGTACATGTAACAAATATAATGGTACCGAAAGCCTCTTCAAACATAATTGTATGTTTATAACTATATTGACTTACCTACATATTTATATTTACCATACAATGCCTTTCCCTATTTCGACTCACGTCCACCAGGAAAGGATTATGATAAATGATTTACTTACCTAAATTATGTAAACTATTTACTTTACATGATATTGGCACGGTAGACTAAGTACAGTTGATCTAGTGATCGTAATATTGGCAAGAGACTGGTCATAATTTTAGCTGAACTTAAAACTGTAAACATGTGCATAAAGTCAAGTGTGTCACTACTGGCAAGCTCCTTTTCTACTACGTTTACCACGGTTTATTTACTCTGAGACCACTGAGGCGATATTAGCTGACGATATCTGTTGAGAGTTGAGTTCATAATAAGTTAATAACATAATCTCACCAAGATGATTTAATACATACCTGATTAAATATTTGAGACTAATTAACATTTTTGCGCTTATGATTTGCACAAGTAGTCGCAAGGCGCAGTAATAGTTGTTAAGTTAGAGTACCTTGTTTCCCTCCACACTTTAAATACTTGGAATACTACTGGGTGGACTGCATTCCTCTTGTAACGAGAGAACATCGGTGAAAATTGGCGCTACCATTTGGAGGCTTTCTTTGTCATTGTTGTGTGTAGTTTTAAAGCCGTTCTTCCAATTGTGCCTTCACTATCATGGTATCCCAGGCGTCAAGCTTCCTTCGGGTGTTTTCCTGGCCCAAGTGAAGACTTTCGAATTTTTAGGGTTAGGCGAATGTATGAAGGCAGTGGCAGAAAAAAATAATCATCAACCGTCATCCATCAGTTAATAGTTAACAAGCTGAACAGCCGGAATTAATGAGGTCGTTGTTCATATATTTATTGCTAATTCGTAAGTCTTCTAGTTTTAATTAAATCTATTCATTGTTACCATAAATGATCTAATTTTTAATGAATACTTCGTATCGTTTAACCTGCAAGAAAGGCTGCGCTATACTTAGCAAAAAATGAAAAGCAAATGCAAATTAATTAATTTCTTTTTGTTTTTCAGCTATTACCGTTGGCAATTAATTTATCAAAAAATGCAATTTCATCAAATTGAGGGATCTGTATCAACACTACCAACCACAGATTATTCAAAATTGGTAGGTTCCTGGTGAAACTATGAATATCTTTCTAATAAGACAATTTTATTTATTATTTACCAACGAGCGTATATCAAAGTAGAGCCAGCTTATCCCCTGAGACTATAATTATACGCTCGTTCAAAAATCTTCCAATAATTATGACAGCCATGTGCAATCCATGTTCCAATTTTTGTTTTTCACTGTTTACAGAGTTGCCTTTTTGAATGGCTTTCCTTGTCAGAGCTTAAAACATGTCGCCTTGTGTGCCACGGATGGATGAAAGAGGCAGAATCCACATTCAAAGCAAGGACACGACCATCGTTCAACTTTAATCGTTTCATACATTTACCAATGGAAGTTTATATGCACCACAGTCCCCAAAACATCAATAACTACTTTAAGTCATTCCGACGAGACGGCCTTCCAGTCAATGCTCTAGAACTTATGAACGGCACCGTCCATTGGCAAGCTACAACGGAGTTAAAGAAATTCTTCGAAAACGAAGGATCGCAAATTTTGGATTTACGCTTGAAACAGATTTTTCTCCAAGATAATCATAAAAATGTAAGGACTTGCAATACTCCACTCTTACTAGGAGTTGATATGATGCGCAACATCAAAAGATTATACATCGACGGAAAAAATCCTAAAACTAAATTCGATGTTCCTTTAACTCTATTGGAAAATATTGAAGAGCTGTCGCTGGGCGGTTGCATTGTTGTGATTTCTCGTAAGAAAATTCGCCCAACGAAGTTGGAATTATTCGGTAACTTCTTTCTTAGCCCGAAAAGAGAACCGCTTAAAAAGATTTTACTCAATACATTTGTTGACTTTAATAAAGTCAATCACTTGTATATTGCGGCACCATCTCATCGTGAAAATTCGGAAGGATTTCCCCAAGTAGACATTGAAATTGATATGACTACGAGACACCGTTTGAAATTTGTAAACGTGTACGATGTAACAGTCCTAAACTGGGAAAAAGTCAACTGGCAAATTGATGTCCTTTTTATTAAATTTCGACAGATAAAGTTAACCAAACTGAGGAACTTCATGCTTAACGCACCAGAAATTCAATTGAAGGCGAGCAAAGATGCAAAAGTGGATAGCATTCGGTGTCTACCTCCTTCCGTCCAACGCTTGAGCTTTGACTCTCTTAATTCTCGTGATGAATTCAATTTCGATCCTTGTCATCAGTTTCCCAACCTGACATGTTTGCAAATTGGAATTCATAGGCTTTCTTGGCTCAAAATCTTGAAGAATTGTCCAAAATTACGCTACCTCGAAATAACCGAATTTCCAGATGACGAAATCTTGACCGGGGATTTAATTCCCTTGAGTGTTAAAAATATTAAGCTGCACAGAAAAGTGAAATTGTGCACAACTAATTCCGAAGGGGTAGAATTTCCAGTCCGCTTTTTTGAAAGATTCGTCCTTGTGGCTCCTGATTTGAGTTACATTAGGGAAGTGCTTTCTATATGGATACCCGAAATATTGATCCTCCCATCACCATCATCCCATTATGACACGGCGGCCATTGGAATTATTCTTGAATATCTCCTCAAACTCCCTGAGCGCATTACTTTGAAAAAGAAAATTCTTGTCGGTTGTATTGATTGGAAAGATGAATTTGAAAACTCAAAATTTTCTTCGATTTTAAATGCGAAATCAGAGTGCTATTACTTTCGAAACGGAAGGGGAAGTGCAATTTTGAAGAAGTTTGAAAATTTGGCCAATTTTGGTCTATCGGATCGTAGCTTTTATATTACTTGACCTTTTGTTTACAACTATTGACCAACTTGCGGAATCTAGAGTACAACAGACAACAGTGTATTAGAATTAAAATGCATTACTATTTGCATGCTAGTTTAAATGCAATTTACAACTAACTACTTACCTGTCAAATAGTTAAATACTTAAAATGCGTTTACTCAATCACACCTACAGGTATTACTCTAGGCAAGTTGCCTAACCTAACGTAACCTAACCTAATGCAACGGGTTACAATGACCATTAAATACCAAAATTAGTTTAATCTGAAATCATATAAGATGATTTTTTATTTGAATTGTGTAATTTCAAAATTTTTATTTTAGTTCTTGTACTATTTATATTAAAAAATATGTAACAATTCATCTAACTTACTTAATTAATTTGTTATTTATGGTTTAAATGCATGCGCATCTCATCTTTTATTAATGTTGTGTTATTATTGTTAATCCAGTAACAGTATAAGTATTGTTATAACCATTAAAATCCTCTGGTTGAATCTATGCTTAAAAATAAAAAAACTTTTATTGTGGAAGAATTCGGCAGAAAGCACACAAAACATAGTTGCGGAAAATTAAAATAATTGCAATATAGAAATATACAAAGGGTGCATTAACTAGAAATATTAGCATATATATGACTGTTCTATATGTACATGTAGTAGTAGGATAAATCTTTACCTTGTCTAGACTGTCGGCTGATATAAGTCTGAAGCGACGATTGTCCCAGGCTAAGTCCCACAGTGGATGTGAACTTATAACTATTACGTGGGTTGCCAAATATTTATGGTAATAAATGAAGTGTTTGAATTGGTCATATTTATCTGCTCATAAAACATTTACTGATTCCTGAAGTTGGAAAAATAAAATATATGGAATTGTCTAGCATGGAGGTACCTAATTGACCTAAATTTGACCTTCGGTAGTCGGTACTCTATTCCAGGCTGCAATTTGCAACCGAACCTACTATAGTATTTTGGATTTTTTATGTTACCCTAGCCAAGCTTAGCAAAAATATTCTGAAAACAGCATAATATTATGTTCAAGCCGCATTTTAAAGGTTATTTAAGAGTTATTTTTAATTCACTTGCACTGTTCTTTGTGAGAAATGTTTATTATGATTTCCTGCTATAAAATTTTATGACATTATTGTGATTCGTGAAGTATTTAGTAAGATTAGCCATGAAAATTGTAATTGTTGTAATGCTATGTAGGATTGTTAAAGATATTAATAATTTTGTGAAAGAAATACTAATACTAATACTGACGTAAATCACAATGGCTCAGTAGCTATATAAGTGACTGGATCTGTAGCAGACGACCATTCAAGTCGTGTTGGGTGTCGGTAACTTCGAAGTCAAATATAAACAAAACTCCCTATTTATCGAACTCATCTAAGATTTTATTCCTTTTATCTTCAAGTAGAATAATTACTATTTTTCGAAAACTACAAAATGAAGCAAATATATACCCTCGCATTAGTCTTTACAGTTTTGGCTGTACTCATTACTTCAAGTGAAGCCTGTAAATGCACAGCTTCATCTGGCAACGGTCCTTTTTGCGGAAGCATTCTTTCTGGTGGTTGCAGTCCAAATGACATTTACCAGTGTACAAACTTTGGTGGTCACGCCACGAGTCTTGGCCCATGTCGCAACGGATGCAACGTTAAACCTAGAGGTCAAAATGACGAATGTGGATAAACTACTCTAGTAAGTACTCTACTGTAAGATACTCTACTTTACTTAAATTCTATTCCGAGGTAATAAAATAATTTATATTGCATACAATATTTATTTCTTCAGTTTATTTTTATAAATTCTAATGAATTCATTCCTTAAGAAAATGCCACTTTGTGCTGCATGAACAACCGATGCCTGACGTAGATATGTGAAATTGAAATACTAATACCACTTTGGGTATTTCGTCGTACATTTCAATATTTTATGCTCTATTTACAAAAGTTAGACCTGAAAATGTAGCACTCTGAGACGATGTTTACCCCCATTGAATTTTTCTTCAGCTTGTTAATGTAAAATATTTATTGTTATTTCTTTATTTTACAATTTTGATTAATAATCAATAGTTGAATAAATATTGAGCTAATAATAATGAACTTCGGTCGTGTGTTGAAGATCTTTGAAGTCATAAAATCTGTTAATACGTTACGTATATTATGATGTATGCTTTTTGTGAGAACATAGTCTGCATTGGGGACTAAACCATGGCAAAAACGAAAATAAATAAACATGATACTAACCACTATAAATTACCAGCAAAGGTTCATTTTTAGTCGAATCTCACATCGCCCCACATAATACAGTCCGTTTTTGGTCAAATCTCACATTGCCCTACATAATACAATCCGTTTTTGGTCAAATCTCACATTGCCCCAATAAGCTGGGGCATTGTGAGAAAGCAAAATGTATCCTTGAATCTAAATCGGTTAACACAATTTAAAAAAGTTGAACCGTTTAAAAGCTACAGAGTAGTTTATCTTACAAGATGTACCCCCTCTACCCCGTGGGGTGGTCCGATTTGGACCATTTGCACAGCCATCCGTCCTGTTATATCAATGAACATGTATGCCAAGTTTATTTGAAATTCGTCCAATACTTTAAACGTTATTTTGTACACGGACGGACGGACAGACAGACGGACGGACTGTACGAAACCATATCCAGCTTCGCGGGTAATAATGTATCGTTGCAAAGCAATTGGAATGTCACAGTGCCCCACATAATACAGTTATCTTGTGGTCAAATCTCACATTGCCTCAATTGGGATATTCTTATCCGTTAACTAAACTCAAAAAGGCTGAACCGTTAAAAGTTACCAAATATATAAAAATATAAAAGTCTCCCACTTATGCTACACATTATACAAATCCTGTACCCCTTCCTCATCTAATTACAGAGTGTGTACTACAGACTACAGGTCACAGGCATAGCTAACTCCGTGTGTAATGCTCGTCTACAAGAAATTTGGCGAAACATATTCGTGGCATCATCAGTTATTGTACATCAAACAAGTATTAATGGAAAATTAAATGTAATTACTAATGATGAATATATTATATTAGTATGGGCAGTACAAAGAAATTGTTGGACTAAACAAACCACACATGTGAATATTTTAATTATTGGGATAATCTTTGCAATCCATGATCATATTCATAATCACACTACAAATATTTACTGTTCAATACAATACATAATGTATACATAATTATGGTGTTTGTATATACAGTCTACAGTATGTATAATGCACAATGTACACTTCGGGATACAATCTGCAATATTTAAATGAAAACTCAGTAGGCATTAGGCATGCATCAATAATCGAATTAAAACTAGAACTACAATTATAAGAGGGGATAGAAAACCCTATATTAGTTCCTTATCAGGTGCCAGGACTTGAAGAACGGATAGACGGTCCAAATTGAAGAATTATGACAAAATACGTAAAAACAGCTCCTAAAACCTAAGCAATTTACGTGGCTAATTTATTTAATGAATTACATGGATTGGATGAGCTATCGGTTACGGATATTTATTGTATCACATAAATATAAATATTATATGAGTTACAGAAACGATGAACGGCCGGTCCAAGGCAAAATATTTTCCGCCAGTAATGACAATCCTCTGTGAATAGCTCACTTGCAAGCTGTAAATCTGTTAAAACAAAATAATTCTTTTTATGTATGTTTATATCTGTACTAAATATGCCATTTTCTCTATACCTCAAATTTTTATTCTATTGTTACTAAAAACAGATCTCAATTATGTATGCAATTATTACCAGATACTTTTTGGATACACTGTCCTCACGATGAAGTCCCCTTGCTCTGACCACATCAAATCCTTTCATTGCCTCTTCGCCTACATATGCCGCGTCCAAAGAAACGGTTAAAAATAAATAAATATTTTGCACAAGCAATATCACTGATGCCACAATGTCCATCTTGGATTCTGCTTCGTTCCCAAAACTTCCTTTTATACCAGAACGGGCCAAATAGTAGAGCTCAAAGCACATGTTAAGGATCTGAAATAGGTTATTATTACAATGTAACCAAGGCCTTCACATTTACAAAATTAAAATATTGAACTAAAAGTAACAGTAAAAATGTACCTGACTGGCATAATACGACTGCAAAACGGTTCCAAAAGCTTTGTCAGTTTGTTTAACTAATTTTGTTAGTCGAAAATGGTCTTTATATAGTTTTTCACATGCCATTCTCTCCACGGAAGATCCGCTTCTCTTGTCTGCGAATATATTTATCAATAAATATCCTCAAAAGTGTTGTTAATATGTATTTCTGTAGTTAGTTAGTTGAATAAGGGATAATATTGTTAATAAGTAATAATATAGACCACACGGTGACAATTGCAACTCATCCGTTAATCTTTGGTTCCAGACTTTGAAACAATGCCTTAATAATCTTGTCATGAAAGAGAATACTAAAAGTTGTGATCTGGAAGAATAAATTGCGTATAGAAGAATGAAAATCCCAAATGCAGGGATTTCCCAGAAGGATTCATCATATGGTGTTCCGAAAAATGGTCGAAATGTCAACATTCCTATTAGAGCTGAACCTCCATGGACTAATGGTACCAATCTGGTTAAATTAAGTAATTGGGGAAGGAACCAATTAATTCCATGCAAAACGTTTAATCCATTTCTAAAAAAATGTTACCCGAAAACGTAGAAAGAAAGAATGATGATGAGAAAGCCAAAAAAGCCCAGATTAGTTGACATTACAAATTTCGTTAGGGAACTGGGAACGTGGATATCCAGGACATCAACTGCAATATTCCAATTGTTAATGTATTGTGTGATACTCTTGCGATTTATGACGAAGGACACGTTCCCCACCACAGAGTGGACGAGACAACTCCAAAATAGAACAAATGGGACTAAATTGGTTCGGAATATTTTTTTCTCCTCTTCCGTCCATGGGATTGTCAGGATAAAATTCCAGCTGAGGAAATGATCCGCAAATCCAAGAGTACTCAATACAAGGACAGTGGCCAAAATAAAAGAAGTGGAAAGGAAATATAGCCACTGGGGGGACTTCATAGAAGGCTCATAAGCAATAATGGATCCAGTTCCTGTGGAGGACTTTTTTGATTTGACTTTTTTTACCAAAGGTACAAAGGGGGAGCGACCAAGCGCCAGTAAGACCATCCGAATGGGTTTAAACGCTTTTGTAACTCGACCAGAATGATTTTGTTCCATAAATTCTTCAGTTTTCTTTAATTTTTCAATGTTACTTGGTGTGAGGGATGAAGGCCAAGATTTTATGGATAGTTTTGGAACTGGAAGGATATCCATGTCGAATTCGCTTGCAAAAATTGGGTGCGCCATTTAACACTAAATTGAAAACGTATTTTTTTAAAAAATGGCTAAACTAATGGGAATTAATAGGATTAGTAACTGAATTACTTTTTTGTCCTTACACTAGTGTAAAAATGCACATGAATAATGAATACTAAAGACTGAATTGCTCTTTCTGGTAATGAACGAAAGGAACATCTGAACAAATATTTATCAATGAAGAAAACCAAGATTGCTAATTAGAATGTTTGCCATCATCATCAATCAACGAGATTAATTAAAGTCGGGAAAAGTAATTGTTTATTCAGGTGCTACCAGCAAAACAATGGATTATAGATCGTATCTCACTCAGCTGCTCCCATTATCTCAAAAGGTATATATTATGTCATATTGTCTATTTTGTATCAACATTAACACATCATAGAAAAAGATATTGTATCAAGGCGTTTTGAAGTTATTTGTGTTATAATTTCTTTTCCATTTATATTGTTGTCGGCGTTACGTTATTAGAGATTAAATAACGGGTGACACACGCATTAGGTCTCACACATGCCGACTGCCGAAAATAATTAATAATTGGAGGAGCGGCTCTGCAAGCTAGCGTAGATTAGCCACCGACAACGGATGAGACATTGTTGACGGCCCCGTTTACATTTATTATGATGAATTGCACTCATATGAGAGCCACAATATTCATTTTCTATACTAATTTTTGGCTTTCCCAGTTTGATTTGGCCACGTTTACCCTTCATAATTCTTATTATAAATCCCCAGTGTTGTAATTACATAATAACCCTTGGATCAGTGAGCTCCCGTCGTACTATGGATAAGTAAATTGCCCGGGTAAGATCTAGAATAACTTTTAACAAGAGATGATAATAATTATTTACACATACGGTAGAACAGAAGCTTTACTTGCTGGCGGTCGAACAATCACTGTCAGAACCTTATGTTTTATTCCAGCTTGCAGGTAGTTCATATTTGGTTACATTGGGCCAAATCTACTCTTTGTGGAAAGTACTACTCTTGGCGGCATTATAAGCACCCATTCTTGCTCTATTTCTCGCTGACTTTGCTGGAGTTATATGATGCTTCTTTCTGATACTAATCTGACTTTCTTCGTCCACTCTGGCTATTTTAGTTACTTGAAAATATGGTTTATTAGATACGGCTACAGATTGAGGTCCTCTTTCATGTGGAAAAGATCCAAAATTGCCTTCCCATTGAGCGTTTTTGTTGTAATTTATTTCTTCATTGTTTGCTATTATTTCTGGACCGGAACTCTGCTTGATCGCATTATAGGCAGTCATTCTTACTCTACGTTTCGCAATCTGGTTTGAAGATCTACGACGCTTCTTTCCGATACTAACCTGACTTTCTTTATCCATTCTGGCAATTTTAGTTTCTTCAAAATGTGATCCACTAGGTAAGTCTACAGATCGAAGAACTTCTTCATTTGTAAAAGATCTTCCAAAATTGTCTTCAAATTGGACGCTTTTGTTGAGATTTAATTCAGGAGTTTTTTCTGGCCTTGCTTGACCGGAATACATTTCACTGGGTGGCATCTCTGAAGATCTTTCTTCATAGTTCACCATTCTCTCAGTGCTAAGATCTATGCCTCCGGAAACCACAATACTTCTTTTACTAGAAGATTTCGATATTGTAACGGAGATTTTGCTTGTGCTTGGTTTTGGTTCCAAGGACACATACTTTCTCAAAGAATTATTTGGTGTGTTTTCCACTAGCCTTGCAGTTTCGGTGGTTGACTCTTTTCTTTTCAAGGATTTGTGAATTAATTTCTGCTGACTAGCTCCTGAACAACTGACATGTTTTTCCGTACATTTTTGGCAGACTACATTTTCACGAGGATCTTCAGTTTCTGGAAAACTATCCCCATCCCCAGTTAATGATTCATATCTCTTGTTAATGGAATTTGATTGTTGCGCAATAAATGCTTCCAGGCTTTCTTTCAGTGCCAGAGCTCTTTCGAGACTCAGGCTACTTTGCTCAGTGATATTCGGAATTCCTTTATTCAAAGTACAAGAAGTTAGACTCCAATTTTCTGGAGAAACTGGAGTCACTGTTGGAATATTTGCAACTTTTCTATCTTTGCTTTGCTCTTCACAGTCATAGTTAACAGCGTCAGGGTCTCGCGACAAAACTTGTAAACGTTTCGCTACAAATTTGAAGGGCATTCCAGTTACTGGTTCTGCTTCCACTAAAACACGGTCACCTGGCTTGGGTAATGGACCTTTCACAACACTGGAAAAAGTAAAAATAGGTACTTAAATACCATCTAATTTTATTCCAGTTTAGATGGGAGTCCCAGGAGAAACAATATACCTATTCAAATGCAACGACCCCTGAATGAAAGAGGGGGAATAGAGTGTTACAAAAATTAAAAAATTCTTTTTATCTAGCCAAAAAACCTTTTAAGGAAGAATGTATCCCCTCCAGCCATTCCAAAGTCACTCTTAATTTCTGTAACAGTCTTAGTAAACAATTCTTTTTGGATTTGATCATTGCAAATACCGAGAGTGTAATGATCTTCTGAATTTGGATTATCTCCACCTGTAGTAAATGGTAAAAGTAATGAAAAATAGAAATCAAATATATTTTCTACGTTGTTTATTATCTGAGTTTATTTAGGCCTTTTAAAAGTAATTAACAATGGAAATGAACGTGTAGCCATTCATTGGTTGAACCATTTTAAGAAAATATTTGTATCATTTTGATTTTAAATATTTTGTATGTGTTTATATACATTGTGCTAGCTAAAAATTCATTAATTTTGTTTCGTTTGTTCATTGTAATGAATTATAATCATATACTTAAATGCTTTACCTCTTTTGTAAAGGGAATCCATTTTTTCCCATTAAAAATTACCCAGCAAACTGTTATCAAGTTGTTTTGTCAATTACTCAGATAGGTCAATATGCTAATCTGCAATTTTAATTCAAATTAAAAAAAAATATTTGTATAATACTTCATCTTGTGTGTGTATATTTATTACTGCAGCTAAAGCTATACAGAAAATTCTTTAAATCTTTAAACGAATACATTTTGAAGATTTTGAACACATAAAGGCTTACCCTTGTCTCTTTTGGTTGTGATTACATACAATAGTGGAGCAGCAATAATATTTTCTACGAATTTTGCCAGCCTTTTAAAAACGATACAAATAAAGTTGAAAATATAAATCTTTTTGGTGTTGTTTACAGTTTACAGGTGGAAGAACAAACTCTCTGAGCAAATATTAAGCATATGTTCGCGCTGTTAGATGTTGCTATTTATTTCTGATTTCCATGAGTCTCTCTTTACCTCCCTATTGCTACAATGAAAAGTAAAATTTCATCTGTACAGGTAAATAAATAGTACATAATGGCATTCTCCTTTCAAATTGCTTAGTATTGTGTGAATGCGAACTTAAAGGTAATCATCATAAATGTTTTAATGAAGTCACTTGTATACAGCGACAATTTATTTATATCAGTCTACTGACCTTCATTAATCTTGTATACTTAGCAATTTATACAGTGATGAAATAATGCAATAATGCGTTTGTAGGTAAATACTGTATGTGCACATTTTGAGAGGGTAAGAAAAATGCCAACAGTTTTGAAAAAATATGATTAGGTAGGTATTCTATGTAAGTGTAAATGTAAGATATGTAAGATAATAAATGCTGTGATCTACGAATACATGATTATATAGTAGTAACAAATATATATGGAAGAGTGTCCTCATTTATCAAGTCAATCAAAAACTAAATTACAATTTTTAGCTAGGCATATTATGTTTGTATGTTAAATGTTCCAGTTCCAAATAAGCAGTTACAAGGCGCTTAACAAAATCTTGCAATTTACTTAAACATTATCAAAGATGTTCAGTTAACGAGGCCAGCATTTGGGTTAAGTTAGTCATCTTTGTTGATCCTATCGACGTTTAATCGGGTTGAAAATCGCTCTCCATGTGTTTCTTTTCCAGAATTGATCCTTTGATGGATTTTCGTATGCCTTGTTAAATTTTTCTTGTATTTGAAGCATGATCCACATAATAAGCACTTAAAAGTTCTGTCATCGGAATCCTTTATATTCGATCGGATTCGATGGGATTTGTAGCATCTATGGTGGACTTCTCTGAAGTGTCTTGAAAGATTACGCTTATCATAATATTGTTTCCCACAAATTGAACACAAAGGCTTCTCCTTTGGAATTCGGTGACGTTTTTTCAAAGTGCTGGTGTATTTCAAATTTTGGGGGCTGACACTGAAATTGAGGGCAGTATTTCCATCGTGACTTTTTCTGGGGGACAATGCATCTGTGATTGACCTGAAATTTTGCTTGCAAATGTCGCTATGGGATAAAGTCTTCAATGGATGATTAGTGTCACCAGAGTAAAGTCTGTCATGATTCAACTTGGCTTTTGCTGAACTAAATCGCCTCTTACAAAAATCGCATTGGAAATGAATTTTTCTCTTCTTCATCATTATTAAATTCTCCTCTTTGACTTTCCCCATAAAAATGCCGCGTGCTAACGAGTTTTTGCTCATGTGGCCTCTTCGGTGGGCCAAAAGGTTGGAATGCGAACTGAATTTTATTTTGCAAATATCACATTTGAACCAATATTCTTCAGCATGTACTTCAGCTTGGTGGATGTTCAGATCTTTCTGAATTTTGAACTTCTTTTTGCAAAAGTAACATTTGAATTTCAGCTTAATATCAACATAGTGGCCTTCTTTGTGTTTCAGTATGATTTCTTTGTTGGTGAACTTTTTTTCGCAAAAGGGACATTGGAAGCCTTTTTGTTCTCCTAAATGACGTTTTCTGTGCATTTCAACGAGAGGTTTTGGCTTGAATCCCTTTTTGCAAAATCCTTTGGATTGAAACTGAACTCTGGGTAGGTGAGGTTGTTTACTTGTAGATCTGTTTGTTTCCCCAACGCATACCTTTGTTTTATTATTAACAGTTTCAAAAGTCTCAGAAGTCTCATGTTCGAAACTCTCAGACGGTCTGAAATTACATTAGGAGGAAATTATATATTATTATGTATTACAAAGATATTCCATATTGTAAATTGTTATTAAATGATTTTCATTAAATGTAAATTACGCTTTGTCGGAATTTGGCATAATATGAAGCAAGTAGCCTCTCCTCTCTGAGTCCTTTGCCCAAATGGATTTTTCTCCGTCAACGCTTGACTTATTCTGATTGGGGAAATTGGTCACCTCTCTTATAATTATACTTTTGTTTATTTCCTCTTGGCTTAAGATTTTCTTGTCAGTTTCTTCAGGATCAATAATCTCTGACACCTCAGACTCGGAACACAGTCTGAAATTACAATGGGATGGCATTATATATTATTGCACAGATACATACATACATAGAGAATTACTATTAGTTTTAATTTTTATTGAATGTACTATAATGTACGTTTTGTCACAATTATGCTTATTAAGCGAGTAACTGAGCTCTCCTCTGTGTACCTTGTCCAAATGGATTTTGTATTTTTCATTTCTCCATTACCGCTGGCACTATGTTGAATTTGGGAGTTGGTCACTTGTCCTACAGCAGTACTTTTGTTTCCACTGGGATGGATTCGCAATCCTATAAATAGAAAATTAAATATATTCGAAAACACTGACTAGATTTTGTCAGCTTTATCCCCCAAACAAGTTATTATTTAAAAAGGGTCAGGTCTGAAATAAAAATAGTAAGATTTCCTGCCCTGGTAAAATCTTAAGATCATTTTATCATGGGCACAAAGACCTGAGTTGGTAGCTTTAGGAAAATCCGAATGAATATGCTAACCGTAATACACACGACGAGACGGATGAGCTCTATTGTTTCTATCATCAGCAGTTCCAGAATTTTCAGTTCCTGGTGTTTCTATTTCATCTACAGCTTCCATTGTATTTTCATTCCTTTGTTCCATTTCAGCAGTTCCATTATTGCCATCAGTAGTTCCACGATTTTCAATTTTTGACGCTTCCATTTCCATTGCGGGTGCCACTGAGTCTCTTTGATTATTTCCATTATTTTCGACAGAAGTTCCATATTCTGCTGTAATTATTTTTAAGTAACTGAAAATATGGAAAGCTTCTAGATTTTCCCCAACTTCATCTAAGATAGAAATCCCCTCTAAACATGCTGGACATAGTGTCAAGTTTCCATCTTCAAGTTCCACATACTCCATACCAATTCCCTGGACCATTTCTCCCGAGGAAGTTACAGGGCGTATGACTCCATCCGCATCCTTCGCTCTAGCTTGAAAGCTTTCCCGGCTGGGATTACTTGAAGACATCTGGAATTCAATATAACACACGAAACACTGTGCCGTCGGTCCGCTATTTTTGTCTTCTTCCTCTTTCTTCTTAGGGTTTGGAGCTGGATTTGACCTTGTGTAAGTCTGTGAAGGGTATTTGATTGTGTGGGTCATTGTTGGGTCACTGTTCTATTTCATGTAACAAATCTGGAATTCACTTCATTGACAGTGCAAATATTTTGTCAGGAATTATGGTATTGCGTTGCTATTTTCAGATTATGCAGCACTTGACCTGAAAAAATACCAAATATTAATGAAAGACTAAAATACTGTCTTAAAATAATCTCACAATAAAATTACACAAAATGTATTTACAGATAGATACTTACCAACAAATTTAATGAATCATTAGCCCTAATCTCAAAATTGAAAAAGCGAATGTATTTTCATTTTGCTTTGCGGAGCTTGGTGGCAGACTCCAGATTCGCAAAATAATTATCTTTGTCCGATTGATAATTGTACATTCCCATAATTAAATATTTCAAGCGCCTGTCAAATAGAAATCATGTTTTGAAATGTATTGCAACGTAAGATGCATAACTACGTATGTATGGTCCTAATTTACATATCTAGCTCTAATGATGTTTCTTTGCTCTTTTGTGTGTTCTGAATTGCGATGTGAATTTCTCCTTACAGGTATGGCATTCCAATGGTTCTTGTATGTTTCCGTCTGTGGTCCATTAGTACGTATTTTGTAGTGAAGCTTTTTCCACAGTCTTTGCATAGATGTTATTAAACACATTTAGTACTTTCCTTAATAGTCAACTTTATAACACCGCTATTAGTAGTATTAATATAAGTATCCAAACTACACTCTTAAAGACGCACCTCTGTTCAATTTAATAATTGCTAAATACTAACCTAATAAATTACTACACAGACTTATGCAATGTAGTTGGACTTGCAAAATTTAAAAAACCACTCATTTATTAGCAATTACAACATTTAAGTTCAATAGCAAACATTCTTTTAGTTTATTTAACTTCAGTCAGAATAATCTTCTATTTCTTCTTTAATCCAACAAGGTTCAACTTTAATTTCTATATTTTCTGGTTCGTCGTCTCCCGCAAAGGAATATCCATTATCATTTTCTCCTGGAAATCCTTCCGGTTTCTCGGCATAGGCACTTTCGTGGTTAGTCCTGTTGCTGCGCCGAACTGTAATATCTGGGAAAAGCTGTTCAAGATTCTGAGTTAGGAATTCTTCGTCTAGATTGCTTGTGGTATGATCCTTATTAGAATTACTTTTCCCTGGTTTTTCCTTTTTATTAGTAGAAACTCTTTTCATGATTTCCCTTTCTTGTTCAGTCGGTATCACTGTGCATTCCCGGTAATGTTTCCGATAAGCGTTCCGCCCCAAGAATCCTTTTATGCAAATCGCACACTTATAAGGGTATTGAGCCTCTGTATGTTTTTCATTATAATGTTCATTCATATCGCACCTTGTACTAAAAATCTTTGGTCTGCTGACACATACTTGACATTTGAACTGAAATATTGACTTGTCTGACTTTCCCCTAACTTTTAGGTGATTTCTGTATTCGACGTAATCCAAAAATTCGACTCTGCATTTTTCACAGGGGAATTTAGTGGTTGTTGCCACAATGTGCACTAGTTGCTGATGATCAATTAACCCACGCTGATCGCTGTAGGAACGCTCACATACGACGCATTTATACGGCTGGACACCAGGTTCCTTACTACTTCGGTATTCATGATTTTTTAAATGATGACGTAACTGGATTTTGCTCTTGCAATGTTTACCACAAGTTTCACAAATAAAGTTCCCTTGCACTAGATTGTGTTTCGCTGCCACATGGACCTGTAGGCTTGGTTTTGAGTAGTAGCTCATCGAACATTGGTCACATTGAAATGATTTTTCTCCTTTATGGGACTCAGCGTGTGTTTTCATCCCGTCTTTGCTGCGATACGTCTAAAAATATAAAATAAATTCGTAACTTATATTTTAAAATTCCCAATTAATATTGTATGTGTATTTCAAATGTATTTATGTAAGAGTAATAATGTACTGTTATAGTCTTTACCTTATAGCAATGGGGACACTTAAAAGGTTTCTCGGTAGTGTGACTTTGTTCGTGTTTTCTTAGTAATTTCGCTTGGGTGTAACATTTTCCGCAAGTCTTGCATTGGTATTTTTTGCTGTTTTTGTTATGGAGGAATGAATGGAGTCTCAATGAAGATTTCAAGGTAAAACTCTTAGAACAAACAGTACAGGAGAATGGTCTTCGCTCTTTTTCGTCCGAACTGTGTTGAACTTTATGCATAAGGAGATATCGCTCGTGCTTGAAATCTTTCTGACAGATATTACATTGGAATGGCTTCTCGGCAGAATGTGTTTTGATGTGCAAACGCAATTGATGTGGCAATAAGAACGACTTTCCACAAATGTGGCATTCGTGTGACTTCTCCCCAGAATGGATGAGTAGATGCAGTTGGAGGGACCCGTGACTGGAAAACGATTTACCACAGACTTTGCACTCGCAAGTTTGACTGTCACATTTATGGCGATTCAGGATGTTAATTTTTGTAAACTTCTTGTTGCAGTTTTTACACACGAATCCATCTTCCACTGTTTCATATTGAATTTCTGAATTGGAAGATGTATTTTTTGGACCTGTAAACAAAAAAAATGTTTCAGTTAGAAAATGCTACAAGATAACTCAACCAAAAATGTTGCAATTATGTTGTTAGGAAACGCAACAAAATTAACATTAGCAAATGAACGTGAAAAAGTACCCTCGCTATTTTTCTGCTTTTCCTTCTTTATCTTGATTCTTTTGGACCGTCTTGTAACCATTTTCTCAACAGATGGGATCTTTCGGGTTGCCGTTTTTGGGGTATATTCTTCATCACTAGTTACGTGATCCTCTGGAAATATATCATCGAATAAATCTTGGCTTATGGTAACATCGCAAACACCAAATGGCTCATTACTTATATCCAATTGCAAAGAAATGGGCACAGTTCCAGGAATCCCCATTTCGGAATTTGTTTGATTAGCATAATCACCTAATTCGGCATATTTGATATCACTATAATTCTCAGGGTAATATTTTGTATGCTCATTGGACACTTTTTCTGATATTTTGTTGACAATGTGCTTGATTTCGTTGTTCAATTGTTCCAATTTCAGATCTAACTGGAGAAGCTGCTGGGTATTTTCCGAACACTCTTCGCAAAACAGGTCTGCGTCAGGGTGAACATTCCAAATTATACCTTGGAAGATATCTTTTGACAAATACTTCTTACAACTGGCTATAATTTGCTGCAGCTGGGTGACATAGTTCCCATTCTTGGTCCTTGTAGGTAATTTAGCAAAATTGACACGGCAAAGTTGGCAGTTTTGCTGCATTTTTGGACTTTCCTATTTTCATTCTGTGGATAAAATAAAAATGCATTATTAAACTTCTTATATAACAATGCCTTGCTATCATCATCATTGATCATAGTACGTAAATGAATAACAAAATAGTTGAATTACAGTAATATAAAACAGTAGATTAAATATAATATTGTATTGTGTGACTGCGTCAACGTCTAATACAAGTATAATACGAGGAAAAAAATAAAATTCATAATTAATTATAAATTGAACTTATGACTATGACTTACCCCTTTTCCAGGGATTGATAATAATAAAAATGATACTAGTTTTAGATTTCCGTATTATAACATATTATACAATATAATTTATATACAGCTTTCTAAGTTCAATGTTGAATATGCTATATCATTTTAACCAATAACAAATATCAATTTATAATAATAGCTTATTAGTTTAATTAGATCTAACTAGGTTGACTGACGTGGTTAACAATAGAGAGGAAGGAATTGAAAATATTGTACTATTGTACAGTACAGTTTACTAGTATTTAATTAAACTGACTACAACAGTACACTGACTAGGAAATAAATTAGCACATGAACGAAATGAAATGAAGCAATCGTGTCGTGCAAGGCTGGGTTGTGCAAGTTGCAATACATTATTAGATTGAATAGGTTGAAACTAAAACTGGCGGGGAATTCTACGTGGCGTGTTTTAGCTTAATGGAGTGCTGCGTTGTTACTCGCTCACATTAATGTAATTGCGTCTAGCATGCAATTTTATTATTTAACCCTGCCCTTACCAATGGGGACACAAATGTGTCCAACGCTATTTAGATGCCTGTAATTCGGTCATTGACCATCGTCACATTTTGGGTTCCACAGTAGCTGCGTTTTTTTAATCGGACTACATTTCCCCGTAAAAATGACCTTTATAGGTCAAATCGTTACTGAGAAATAAAATTTTGAAAATAAAAAGTCAGATAGCAGCCTATACTGCCCATGTTAAATTTGAAAAGCTTCACGTAACTTTTCAGAATGCTTTCTCTTGCAGCAAAGGGCCATGCATGGACAGTTACCTCGCATTTCATATTTGTGCACCAAATGAGGAATTCAATACAACGCCATGAAATGAAGCACAATTTATTATCTTGCCCATAAACAGGGGTGGGCAAATTACTTGTAATTTAATTGTATGTAATTTAATTACGTAATTTAATTGCATGTAATTTAATTACGTAATTTAATTGTATGTAATTTAATTACGTAATTAAATTACAGAAATGTAATTTGTAATTTCAAAAAATTTTCAGTGTAATTTGTAATTTCACGGCAGACTTACGTAATTGTAATTTAATTTAATTTACAAATTACAAATGACTGCGCAAAAGAGATACCCACCCGAAAATTTTATTTTACTTTCGTTTCATCGCTTGTGCATTGGTATTGGTAGATAACACTAACCACTTGCAGGGATGAG
>JAQFYC010003477.1:0-20624 GCA_034694165.1 Tomocerus mixtus
GACAGACGGACGGACGGACAGACGGACGGACGGACTGACTGTACGAAAGCATATCCAGCTTCGCTGGTAATAAATGTACGACTGTTCCATGTAGTGTAATGACAGACAAATTGTTTGAATTGAATTTCTCCATACAATGTATGGTAAAACAAATTGGGAAATGGTTCTCAAAGCTACTAAAAGACCAGAACAGGTATTTAACTTGCAAATGTCCAGAGTCCAGAGTAAAGTGTATAAAGGGCAATCCCAGTAAGAGAAAAGTAACTTTCTGTTCCCAAAACCCAAATCAAGGTGATTTATGATTATTCTTTCCTGCTACTTATAATAAATAAATGATAAAACATAATAATCTCCCTTTCTCCAAGTGGTTTATCTTCTCATGGCTTTGTCTAACCATGCAAGCGTATCATAATACAGCTTTCTTTCTGCTGCTTTCTCTTTGTGTTTTTATCCTCTTGCACTAGAGAGATTACAACTTACAACCCAACTTTCATTTCAAGGATACAATATATAAGGACAGTATGTCGTGTTTTATGTAGAACGTAGAAAATGACATTGGACTGGACGTACATACACTACTAACACTATTATGCTTAAAATAATTCCATTTGCCCATTTTAGAGATTACACCTTACAAGTACAGAAGCTAACACTAACAACAACCATGACAAAGAGCATTCACGACAGCATAGCACAATGAAAAGGCTTTTGCTACATTTTTCCTAAAGGACATAATGACACAACACAACATTAGCAGACCAGACCACTGCAAGGTTTCTGCTTTTACATTCTTTGCAAATCCTTCTTGCAAATAGCAAATAGTCAAGGCATGTCATGGAATATAAAAATAAAAGTAGTTTAAGTAATTGTGCGAACGATCAGCAAAAAAATCTGTATCGTATCAAGGATAGCTATCTCTGTCATTGAGTTCCTTTACTTTTTTTCTGTATAGAAGTATGTATGTTTATATATGAAAGAAGTTTTAGCTGTATTATATTCCCAGAACAAAAAATCTGGACAGAAAGTACGTAGAAAAGGGAAAGTTACTATTTATATACTGTGTTATCTGTAATATGAAATACTTCATAATACAGAGAACTGTTAATAGTGTACTTAAGGCATAAATGTTTAATATAAAGATAGCGGTTATGTTTAGTTTGCCTTTCCTTAGCTCGTAAAGAATAAATATCAGGCTGTATATCAAATTAAGTAATGTAAGAAGTCGATGTACAAATACATAGAAGCTTTTCTTCGACTTTCGACTAGTTTATTGTAGTTTGGGTTGGTTTTGGTTCTACTTGATTTCTCTTCCGTCGGATCAAAATACAAAAAGCAAAGTAAAGACTAAAGACACCCTTAAAGAAACTAGGAACTTTACTATAGTTTTCCTTTTCCCCTCTCCTCCTCCCTCTTCATTGCATTTCCGTCCATTAAACTTATTGGTTTTGTCATTGGATATCGTATCACAACACGCTTCTATGTATTTTATATTTCCTTTCTTTCAGACTTTTAGCTCATTCACTTTACTCACGTCATGTCGGTTCAGTTTCAGTTCCATTCTCTTCGATCTCTCACTTTTGTGACGGGACGGGACAGCACAGGACAGACTGACAGTTTTATCTTATAGCAGTTTACCACATGCAGTTAGTTTGTTGTTAATGCACTGTTGTATTATAGAAATGAAATAGAAAACTTAATAATTGCAATACGAGTAAGACTATTCACAACACAACGCGTTCACATAACAAAGGGGATTTCGTGGTACTAACATTTACCCAATCTACAGAATATTGTAGTTTATTCCAATACATTACTAGTACTACAAATCTTGGTTTATATTTGGAAAATACCAAAGCGCGTTTCTAAATAAAATGCAAAAGGACCAAAACACTTTTCTTTAAAATATTTCTATATAATTCTCAAATAGAAAATTTTTGGCAACAGAATTGGCAAAGAAAATCATGAAGCCCAAAATCTGAAAAATAATTTATACTATATAATACGATATTACTACATATCTCAATATGAATGAATAAGTACTAAGTATTTACTTACATAAATGAATGCAAATTGAAACGTATAGTACACTTTTACTAGTAACCAGTGTGGAATTTTTGTATTTTTAATAATTAAAAAGCCCTACAAACCCCACCACAGAGATAACAAGAACTTTTACGTTTTGTAAAATATTTGAGTGCAAATGTTTACAATTCTTGGACAGGAAAACTGTTTTAAAAATGATTTACGAGACTCCGCAAGCAACTTAAATATCAAGGCTAAGGTACATTTACATCTACAGCTATATAAATATATCTGGCAATGAGAAGCCGTAAAACAAGTGAACGTCGAAAGACAGCGTATAAAAGTTAATGTTTTATTGCTTTTAGCTACTGCTATCTGTAAACTATAAACAACAGCTTCGAAATTCTGGATACCTACACCTACATTCACTACAACGATGATACTCTTTGCTGGTCCCATTAATTTCCCTAATAATAATGGCTGCTTTGATGGTACAGTTAATTGATAATTAAATTACCTATGGATACTATACTATATACAAATAGTAGAGACAGGAAACATGCTACAATATATAGGTATGTGTATGTAGGAGCTTCTTTGTCTCTGAAGATTATTATATGGAATATTTTGACGAGACGATGACACACTCTAAAGAAATTGCCGTTAAACCTAATTAACAATTAGTAGTCATAAAGTCAGCTGACTTTATGACTAAACTTCAAGAATCAGTAACCTATTCAAAAAATTCTTGAGTAACATATCTTTAGGTGTACATCACAGTATTTGTACAGCATATCGTTACAAATAGAATTTAATACGTGTTTAAGCTTATGTATGACTGATTTTTGCTCCCACAAATTACAGTTAAGAAAATGACTAAATGACAGTAACAAAATTTCTGTTCTCGTCTTGGCTGTTTTCTGTCCTTTAGTAAATATGTAAATTAGTAGTTTTATTTTGCATTTTACATCCAAGAAAGCGATAAATTATTGTTATAATGTGAGAAAGTACACTGCTGGGGGACGGAAGCAAATATGGCAGAAAAACTAAAAAGACAATTTAATGCAGCGTAAGCATAGTGTAGACTTTTGGAGTTTGTGAGCAAATCATTGTGAATTATAAGAGTTCCCACATAGCATGCTTTATATTCGTAGGATGCTAATGCTAACGCTAATGCTACTATACAAAAAGTGAAGACAGCCTTAGTTTTTACACGCGTTGTGGATAAAATAACCAAAAGTTGGGTTGAAACTCGAGAAATATGATATGATTGATACGGAGTTGGATAGTTGGATCTCAATTTGCACAAGTTTTCACGAGACATTGCGCAAATCGCCCATAAAACTTTAAGTGATATAGGTATTCTGGTATAATAAAATATATGCGCTATTGCTTCTGTATATTCTTCGTTTAATATAAGCTCATGAAAATGGACTCGAGAATTAAATGAAACGGCTATTAATGGCTGGTAATAACATGAAGTGGTATCCTTCGGTCTCTGTGTCTCTTCTAGAATATTCAATATTTACAAAAGTTAGCATTACATTATTTTACAATGAACTCTACTTTCGCAAATGTACTTACAAACTTACGAGACGGAGACTAATGAATTTCTCCATTACATTACTAACCATTTTATCAATTCTTCATTTACCCATAGGTTATGATATGATAGTCACTTTATTATGCATTTATTTATACTGGGATGTGGGTGGGTAGTAATGGATTTCTCAAGTGAATTAAATTAAAGTCAGGATTTGTGAGACAAGCCAGGACGGGAAAGGACAGTTGCATCACATCGCGACTGCACTCCTGATACAGCTACTGTAAGCTAATCAAAAGCATACGGCATTATGTATCAAAGTGGTTGCCAAAAATTATAGCTTTAGATTGTCAGTTGCTCTAACCAAGATAGAATGCTACCACATGTACAAAAGTCAACAACATAACATAATCATGAGCCAAAGTCTAGCAAACTGATAAGTATAAGATGCTATTAGTAGTACGAACCATACAATATACCCAGTGGTAGCAGTGGTAGCGGATTAATGCAAAAAACGAATCAAACACTCTATAATATATTTTAGGTATCTATTATTGAGATTTATGTAGATCAGTAGATCAAAGGTCAATTTTCGCAATATTTTTCCTTCCCTCAACATCACACATGTTGAGTAAATGAGCAAGTATTGGCTTTAAATTGGTACTATTATTTTTAATACTAGAATAGTGTGAATGGTACATAGTCCTCTACATATCACTACATTTCATTCTACATTTTTTTAAACAGTACAGTAAATACGAAACGAAGAAATAATTGTAAGTTTTACCGCAATTTTGACACTATTTCAGGTTTAAAACATCTGATGTGATTGCGACATGTAAAACTAAATCTCTTTTTTATTTATTACTTTAGTAAGTAGGTCAAGATGATATCTGAATATGTTACGGAAAAAAGTGAAAGCTTTTGGGAAAGAAGCAAAATATTCCAAAATATTGCATATAACAGGATAATCATCAAATGTGTGCACTTTTGAATTCTAGAGAAAGTTTTTGGCATTTAATAGTTAGGCAGAAGAATGGGCTGCGATATTCGGGGCCCACTTTGCGTAAGTAGTATATGATATCCCTCATTAGTACATGATATACATGACAAACATGTACTAATGTATAAATGTACAGCGGTAGTACAGATATGTGTTATTTTATACATTTTTAAAAATATTTAAAGCAATTAGGCCCATTGTCTATGGAAAAGGATATTAAATTTTGAATAATGAAAAATGGTATAAATATTTTTTAAAACGAGTAACCGGTGAAGGTAAAGGGAAGCTAATAAATAAAAAGTGATAAATGTGAAAAGTCACAAAATATGCACTCTTTGTGTACAAATCCTGACATGAATGATTATAGTGTAGATACACGACAAGTGTGACAAAGTGGTTCTAGAAAAAAACTGTCCCAAGAGGTCTACAAATGGCACGCGGCAGCTGGTTTGCTTTTGCTGACTTGTGTCATGTCGTGTCTCGTGTCCAAAGAACCAATCAATGTAACAAAACACGCCAAAAAGGCAACTACTATCTGCTCTATCATCTGTGTACTGTATATAGAGAAAAGTAGCAATATGTACCTAATAGTAATGCCGATATTGTTGCACCAAATTCTACATCATTCCAAGCTGGCTGTACTGTGGCTACACTATTTATAAAATAGGACAAGACAGCACATCAAGCTCGTTTGTGACGGTATATGAAGGAAAAGGGACTCAACTTTCATATAATGATTTCCAAGTTAATGAGGCGAGATAATCCCATTTCACCAAAGGACCCTGCTTAAATCTCTTCTGTCTCTTTCTGCCTTGTCCTGTCTTTGGGAACAGTCTTATCTCATAAATGCTACTAAACAGTTTCGCTTCCTTTGAAACCTTGAGCAGTGAATAGTAGACATAAAGGAAAGGAAACATTCTAGCTTAAGAAAGACGCGAATTGTAGCAAATCAAGTGAAATATTTTGTATTTCTATAAAATACAGTTAACCTTATCATCAGGGTTTCAGGACCAGGATATGCATTCTAATCTGCTTATATTAGCGTAAGTAATAGCAGAAGCTCAGCCTTTTATTTTCACGATTCTAATTGACATATTGATATCAGAAGCACAAGGCTTACCTCAAAATTTTGCATTGGGGGTCTATAAACCAAAATTATTATAATCAATTTTAGTTGCTTAAAACTGGTCTCCAGAGATGATTATTTTTGGCAGATCATAATCGTAAAAATTTAATCGGTAATGGGAGTGATTATTAAAATAAAATAATTGAAAAAGCTAATTAATCCGATTATAATCATCAATTTGTAGACCCCTATTACATACGTTAGCATATTATGTCTATTTCTGAGCTAGACTTAAAAATAATTATTCTCATGTTTTTTTTCTTGATTTTTTGCATTTTCTTGAATAAATAGTTTCGATTTTTTTATTGTATTTAATTGTGTTAAATGCATATCCGAGCCTTGCGGAATATATTATACAAATCCGTTGTCGTTACACTAAATTCTATATAAAGCTATAGGATTAAAGTAGTTTAGGACTTGGTTTATCTGACAGACTGACACTACAGGACAAGAGGAAGAATGAATGAATGAACCCTCTTGAGATAATTCCGAAACCTTATTAGAGAAATACCGACTACTATATACTATTATTATAATAAAGTACTTTATTTATCTTATACTACATAGCATACCTAGCTCATCTAAATTTATACAGTACAGTACACCAACAAAACCAAGAAATACTTAAGAAGAGAACAACAACGCACTTATATTAAATTCCTTAGTACTACTAAACTACAATAATAAATATAATACCTATAACGAGCAGTAGGTACTACGTATTAAGGTACTTTCTACTTTCTGTTCAATGTTCAAGTGGGGAAGATGAAGATGAGTCCACAGAGACACACAGGACAGAAAATGTCTCATCCCATTATTTCCAGAGGATTTCCTTTCCCCACTTCTCCAAAAGACTTGTCCTGTTGTTTTCCCTTTCTCAGCCTTCATTATCCTCGCTCGTGTACTTCAGCTGAGATAATATAATTCAACAACTACCTTATTATGCTACGTAATAACCGTGTCAGCTGAATCTCACAAACGGAAACCGCATGTGCTTCCTGAAATATACTTTTGTGATAAATACAATTACATATAAAAATATTCTACTACCTATTCATATAAGTAATATTACTATGTAGCATACCTTTCCTCCTTGTATTAGCAGTAAAGAGAGAGGAAAAGTACCGAGTAGTTTTATTTTAGTGTGGCATTACGATAGAGATAACGATAAACTGCCTATATACATACTACTGCAACAATAATCCAAGGAGATCTTCATTGAAAGAAAGCACGGACATTACACACATATTGTCTTTGAAAATCTCATTTCCTTTCTCCGCTTTTCTCCTTTTTACTTTCATATGGAAAACGTAGTTATTGTACTTTATTACGCAGAGAGGGCTATCAGATTTTGTCAATAGTGAAGATAGATTTTTTGCTTATCCGTTTAATATTGCTATTAGGAAGGTAATCTTTATTTTTCTATTCTAAATGTCCTATTGCAACACAAATTGATCCAGTATGAATGAAATTACATGTAAGGGAAAATGCATTGATATCTAAGGTAATGTAAAATGAATAAGCAATCCGCAGCCACAAACGTAGCGTTTTGTAGCTTTAATTCGCAGATGTAGGTAAATTTTAAAACAAAATAGATGCTCGTATGATCTCCTTTAGCATAATGAGTGTTGCGTAATACGCTACCCAGCTGCCACAACTCCAAGAGTATCTTGTTCCAAAATTGCAATTCCAATAGTTCACAAAGGAGTATTAGGATACGATACTTTTGGAACTGCGAAGTGGCCTTCTTGGAGCAATATACTGTGGATTTATGACAGATTGAGAATAGGCAAATACAGTGACACACCAATCACACAATGGGCATGGTATGGTAAACGCAAATTTTTTTAGCCGTATAATATGAGTATCTCCGAAATAGCAATAAGAAACTGAATACTTTTTTTCTCTTCATCAACCTTATCTCACACACACATTAAAAATTAAATGTTAAAAGCGCTCTACATAAGTTTGAAATGCTCTCCTTCAACGCTATTTGTATGCACACTGGATAAGTATTTCTAAACATCTGCTGACTAAAACGTTTTGATGAAAAAGTGCACCTAAAGGAATATTAAATCTTGTAGTAGTGTCTTCCGTTTATTGGTTCAGATAGCACAATTTTGAGCTATCTAGAGTACAGTAGCACAGTAGCACTGTAGTAATAATATTTTTACTTTATTACTCTTTAGCTAATTTATATATTTGCTAATTTTACAAGAATTGAAGTGCATGTTAAGATCCTCAGATCACACGGAAATAATTGCTTATTGGTTATCGATTTTTTAATCATGTAAGTATATAGATATTAATTCCTATGATGTAAGTATATAAGTAAATCTTGTTTAGTGATATGTGACCCGATGTTGAGTTTAATTAACCAGAGCTAAGTTATCTAGGATTTAAAAAAACCTATACTCTGATAAGCATCACATAAAGGGATTAAGGTCTAAGGATTGTATAGTATAATAATAAATGATATTCTTTGTTTCTATGAACTATGAAATTACTTTTACCTAACTTTCTCCTAAGGCTGTGCGTACCGTTCCACCTAGAACGTCGCAAAGAATTGCACGATAATAATTTATAGGTAGGTATAGTAGGTACATGTGATAGTGAGAGTAAATTGCAAAAGTTTACTGTTTGGAGGACATAATAGAAATAGTTCTTCACATACTATACGTATAGAGACTTGAACTATCACTCTACTACTAGCTACTATGCATACTACAGTCTATCTGTAATTTAAAACAACACTTAAAGAAAGGAATGTCAACTTCGTTCAACAGCTATATAATTCGTATCATTCACACCCACACAAGTTAAAGTTCAATGTTGAATTGGATTTTGAAGTATAAGGATAGTGGCTGAAAGAAAACGGATACCGAATTGAAGTAAGTCAAAGTGTAAGTCAAATCTCATCCCAAAGAGAAGAAGATGATGAATGAGCTGACAGAACTACGGAAACTTTCAACGTTTTAAGTGTCTTCTCTGACTATCTCTAATATACTGTGTTTGTCATATCAACATCACTTATTCTGTTATACTAACACTAAAGTACTTGAGTCAGTAGGGAATCCAACATTCGACGATCCAACTCTTTAATGTAATGTCTGGAGAAACCATCAACATTAACTATTCCCAATAAATCATTGAAACTTGCATTTACCTTATCTGCATCCATAACACTACTTTACTTACTTACTTTTCTGAGTTTCCTCGATCCTGTCTTGTGCACTTTTAGTACTGTTAGGCAATTCTTAGCTAAAACGCATATCATATCATATGACTCCAGTAGTAAAGTACATAAGTACATAATAGCTCCTGTCTGTCAGTCAACGAAATCATGATTTAATGACTCGTTAATGAAATTGGGACTTGAGATGAAATCTTATGTTTCTAATGATGATGATCTTGACGAGAAGTTTCAATTGGTTAACTGTTTTATATCCACTATGCACACAAAATGCATTCTACTATTAGTATATAGTTTGGGATCCGGATTTATCCTATCACGAGGCCTATTCAATCTTCGATCCACTTCTATCTATGTTTGTTTGGTCTGGCTTCCCTCTCCTCTCGTCGTCTGCTAGTCTAGTCTGGTATGAAGTTCTGAAGTGTTTGGGTGATAGTGATGTGTTGACAAATAGTAAAACTAAAGAGCAATTACCAACTTATAATAGCATACTAACAAAGTTTATTGTCCTCTTTCCTTATTCATACACTTAGGTGTTTACCCGCAGAAATTCCTAACACTTTCTCCCGGACATTCACTTATAATGCACTAAGAATCTTCAGGAAATGATTTTTTTATACCAACATATACATACAGATAAATGAATGTACACATTATACGTAAGTGTATATGTATGTTGTATATAATAAGTATTTGTGTTGTCACTGTCATGTCATGTCACCTCAAAAGCACCTTTGATATCTATTTACTTAGAGTCAATAAATAATAAGCAATTAAGGAGAAAGCACTGGAACAGGTAGTGTTCAGCATGCCATGCACAAAATTACACTGCACTATACGCAGAGACATATTACAGATACACCTTTGCTTTCTCCAGGACACGAAAGTCATTTCCAGTCCACTCAACACATTCCATTCCAGTGCAGCGTGTGTAAGTAAAGAAAATCGTAAACAATTTCCTACCGGACGTCTTTACATTCCTTATTTCTCCTTACACTTGTTGCTATTATTGACATTGACTTGACTTTAAGTTACCATTTACTCATTTACCATGTACTTATGTGCAATTTAACCAGCAAAATACCTCTTTCGATCTGTTTACCCAACTAAGACTTCAATTTTGCATTAAAAAGGATAATTTATCCATTTTTAAGATTTTTAACATCGAGGAACAGAAAATTAGAACGAAAATGTGGTTAGTAATCTTGGAATCAGCTGTAACGTTCTATAAATACCCATGACAAAATGCACCTTTTGCCTTTTGCATTATCGTACAAGTATAAACGACAGAACAGAACAGAAAACACATTAGAATAGACGAGGAGTAATTCAAATTCGATTGTTTGACTAACTATCGTAATATATTATTATATAAACAAGTTGTGTACAGATACTATAAGTACAATACACTGAGACACACACACACGTTTACACTCTTCACACTGTGAATTTATCTGTAGTATGTAGGAGTAGGACACAAATATCACAAAGAGTAGTAACTATGTACGTGAATCCTATGTATTGGATATCTATCACTATCACGTTATGTTAGTTGCCTTGCCTTGCTTTCCTCTCATTTGCTTTTGGTGCTTCCTCTCGGCTTTGATGATTGCCTTGCTAAGGAAAAGTCAAAGTCAAGCACAAGTCTGGTTCTGGTGTGCCGATGCCGAGTAGTAGTTTACTGTTGACTGTAGAGTAGAGAAGAGAGGAGGACAGGACAGTAACAGAACAGACTCACTGAGAATATTTTTCTGAGTTTGTGAATAGAGATGAGAAGGAGGTTCAAGTTAAAGCTTCTGGTTCTATTTGTATGTACATATTACATACGTATTTCAAAATAGTACATGAATCTCCTTATTATATGATTCAGTAATGTAATACTAATACAGAATACTGTACACAGACAGATACTAATAGATATATCTAGTAGTAGAATATAGATATACCTATTAGTACAGAGCTAAAAGCACAGATTAGCTTTTATGTAGTATTACGTAAATCTGTAACCAGTAACTATTTACTTATTTCGGTACATATGTATTGAACACATACATACATAGTACAAATAGAGCTATAAGCTAAATCCGCACCGAAAACCCGTATTATCTACTTAACATTAGCAAATCTGTATATCTTTCGCGGTCTGAGTCTGGTCTGCTTCTTCTGTACTACTACAGTATGTATGTACAATACACTACACACTACACTTGTGTTTATATTCCACAAATGCTCAATATGTTTTCTGTGTATTTGTTCAGCGAGGAGAGGAGAGATGAGATAAGGTACACAGTACAGTACTATACATAAGGTAAGGTGTCTACGTACTTAATGTATAATGTTTATAAGTCTTTATACCTACTGATACTACGTCACGTCAGTTTAACAGTAGTTGTTTGTATGTAGAATATATAAGTAGTGCACTTGTACTTGTACGCAACCCGTGGAGAGTTGAGGTTGAGGTGATCCACAGATCATTCGGTTCGGATGAGGAAGAATTGATAATGGCACACTACATAAAGGCAATAGAAATACAACTGACATGACATCCACATCACAGTTACAATCACACTGGGACTACACTACTCTAATACAGTACACACTATATATTATTACTTAGGTAGATAGTACAGGGGAAATGAACGCAGAATACGAATTCGAATGGGAATTAGAGTAGGACTCTCACTTGTACATGTGTAACTACAATATAAAGCAGAAGAGTCAACTCAAGTCAAGCCAAGTTAGACACGGAGGCTTAGCTTAATGATTCTGAGCTGTACTTAGGATGTTAATGCTAATATACTTATAGTTTGTTATATGATGTTACTACTTTAGTTTGGTTTACATGTATATCTGTAGTAGTAGTTTGAATATTTGAGCACAAGTAAATGCTCTGTCTCATTATTGAGGCAAAAGGAAAGTTTGTCTCCTCTTGATTCACTTTTTGGCTTCACTTCTACTTCCACATCCACCTAACCTCTTCCTACAGTAAATTGTTTGTATACTGTACGTATCCCCTCATACAGTTTCATTCCTCTGATTATTGTTGAATTTGAACTACTGCTTACCTACATACGTATTATTTAATTTTACTGTTCTATTATATAGTGTCTTCTTCATCTTCCTCGTATGTATGTTACAGATATATGGGATAGGTTCCATAATATAACTTTCTTACATAAATAAATACCTATGTTACATTAGTCAAGTCAAGATTAGTGTAGGTTGTAGGCTGTAGCGGTAGGTAGTAAGTAGCCGAAGATGCAATGTTGTGTATTGTATGTGTATGTGTGTATAGATTTTTTTGGAGGGCTGCCATGAGTTTTGCACACAACACAACTAATGTACTGTGTGTACTGTATTATGAAGTCGTTGCTTTTATCTGAACATTGCATGTGGATTGTATGTATACTATTTTTCATCTGCGAATCTGATACGATTACCTATAAAAAGTATAATGGGTATAGGCACGTAATACTGTTGGCTGTACGACATACGTATGCTAAGGATTAGCCTATATTTAAGTAGGAACTGGGGACCATTATAATATTGTATTACAAATTACAGAGCAAATACTACTTAGCAGAGTTCAGCCAGAATATTGTACTGTAGCTGTCTGTGGTGTGGTTTGCTTCCTCCTGCCTTTGACTGTATGTATACTATACGTGCACTGTGTTTTCTATATAGTTCACTCACTCTTAAAAGTCTGTAAAAGTCACAAGCTCACTGATGTCGCCGTCTGTGCACTGTGTATTGTATTCTACTTTTAATAATGGCTATAGACTGCATAATAGTGCTAACTACAGCTTAAAGAGATATATTACATAAGTACTATAACTACAATACGATTAATAGTTTATGCAGAGTGTCTGTAGGTACAGAGAAATGATGGACTTTTCTTTGCAAAAAGTTTTTTGAATACTTTCTTGAATTTGTATTATGTTTGTAAGTATACATATATAGAGCACCAGGTTGTTGATGTATGTGGTGGCACAATGAGAGGGAGTTAATTCAAGTCAAGTCGGTTGGTTTTCTTATTTAGTTTCTTCAGAAGTGTAAAAAGGCTGAGTGAGTAAGTGACTATCTGAATTGAATCAGAAGAGATGACGTCTTCCTGGTTGCGAATTTCAGTAAAACGATGCTTCCGCGAAAGCAAAGGGAAGTCAAACGTAAACGCAAGGCAAAGCCATCCCATAGGATTCCATTCCAGTCCAGGGTAGGCCAGACCAGAAGAAGCCAAGTGATGCCATTCCCATCCGAACCAAACCAGTATTTGCACTTGAGAAGGAAGGGAAGGAAGAAGAAGAAGACGACCAGACCAGGCACAATGTAGGGCTAGGACAGGGAAATCTTCAAGAGTCTATACATTCACAATGTGTGTGTGTATGTGTGTGTATGTGGATGCACCTTTGTGTAATGTAAAGTGTAACGTGACTGTAACGGTGTTGTAAGTTGCAACCTCTTTAGGTATGTATTAGTTACGCTCTCTACTTCCTTAAGTATCGTGGAGTCGTAAAATTGAATTTTCCTCTCGTACAGATATCATATCATACTGATTCCGATTCTTAAGGTTTGTGTACCGAATTCTCTGTTTTCTTTGCTAATGTTGTCTTGCGTTGGGATTTGGATGTTTTCTTCTTGCAGAAGGGTTCCTAAGTTCCTTGTGCGTTGAAATATAGTTACGTTTGGATTCTTTGTGTTGTGTTGCTAAAGCTAAGTGTATTGTAGTAAAGTAAATGGTAAGGTAGCTGAAGTGAGTCTCTTATATTAAATTTCGGGCTTACATCAAACACACACAGTGTTCAGATATGTACACCAGTTCCAGTTCGCAATCCTTCTTCTTCTGTCTCTCACTTTCTTTCTTCGGCAGCTCTTCCTTCTTCCGTTTCGTAGTAAATGTATAGACAGTCTTATTGTTAGTGCTCAATGTTCATAGGATTTATATATGGGATAGCATATCTCTTGTGTCGTGGCGTGTCTTTTCTTCCTTACAATGACTCTGTCCTTCTTCTTGCCCTGTGCGGTTTTTCGCACTTAAAGAGCATCAAAATGGATTCGGTGTCTGTATGAATAGTATAATGTTGTATGTATAACCTCTTCATTTGAGAATGCCTTGAGGTCCAACTGATACTCTGTGATATGCTTACCAGTTACCATACCACATAGGTAATAATGATATTCATAATATGAAAGGAGCTCCTTTCCACTTTTATTAGGATTCTCTCTTAGATAGGATAGCCACAGGCTTCTGTGAGTCTTTCTCTTTTTCAATTCAAATTGAAAGTCAAGGGCTTCACTCTACTTCAATCGACAAACTCGATCAATTCCTTTCACACTTGTTTGTAATACTCAAGCCAACTAGGTAGCTAAGTAGTTAGTACTAGTATATAAAATAAAATATCACAATCTGCTACACAATTTTTGAATTAAGTAAGTAAGGTGTTTGATACTACAATGTCAATACATCATGCACATATTGTGCAGTGTCTTGTTGTCACTTTTCGATTTAATCCTACGTACGTAGTGTAACAAAGAACATGTGAAATGATTGTTGCTCTTGAAGAATCGGATTTTTGAAACTATTGCTATGTAACTCTCCAGGTATGAATATATTTTATATCCATATTGTATAACAAGACATAAATTGGCTAAGAGAACTACGGGCGTTTTCAGAAGAGCGTTAGTGTTGTCTCCGCAGCGTAGCGTGTAAATGATTTTAATAATTATATGCAAGGTCATGTTTCGCTAACCATGCACAGTGAAGCAATAAAAAAAATCATAAATACATTAAGCTAGGACATGACATTCTCCCGTAATATCTGTATTCTGGTATAGGTAATGTATTAGTATATGGAATTATTGTGCATTTTTATATATACAGTCTTAGTCAGAAGGTGTTATTGCTTACGTAAACTACAATACTTTAGATATACGTACCTATACAATAGTACTTTTTATTAGCAGATTTGTCTGTATCTACTTACTACTTAATACTAAGCACTAAAGTTCAAGTACCGTATTTACCTCCAGAATGGCTACGGGGACATTACTTTCAAGATTTATTCTTGTTTTATGTCTCCCTGTTAAATTGGGAAAATAGTAGTTAAGAATAATTATATTACACTCTTAGAAATCATTTTTTAACATACAAATCGGTAGGTGTGTTGTTACAGTACGGTAAATATTTACGTTAATTTCATTTGTTGCTACGAAGAATATTTTAAATTCTGCAATCCTGTAAAATTAGTGTATGTCTACCTTGAAAACTATAAAACAGTTCAAGAATTTGTAACTCTAAAACTAAAAAAGCTTTCCCTACTATTCGTATATATTTTTTAATTGCAAGTTACAATTTTATTTAAGTACATAAATTGTTGAAGGGTAATTCGTAATACTTTGCTGTCCTGCTTACTTTACCGGAAAATACATTTGTCATCAGATTAGTATTAGAGGAAAGTCAGAGATGATACTAGAGTCGAAACGAAAGCTAAGGAAACAAAACTAGAATCTCTAGAAACAAAATGTGAGTGCATGCACAGTGCACATTACACGAAGTAACACAGCTGGCAGTTTGCCGAACCTTTGAAGCGAACGTTCCCTTATTTAACTTGACTATCATATCAGTTTAGTTGTGTTCAGTAGGCTCACCAGTAGTTCTGTCGCTCGCTATGTATGTAATTCTGCAAAATTGAAATCAGGATTTGCCTTTGTATCCGTATTTACAGACACTACCGAATTGAATTCAGTTGAGTTGAGGAAAATGGAAAAGAACCATCACATCACATAAACTATACTGCTGTACATAAAAGAAAGAGCCACGCGCTATAAGGACAAGAACGAATTTGTACTGGCTGATAGAATATTTCTGTGCTATTGGCGTGAAGTGAAGGGAAGCTTCCTAAAGTGATTTCAATAATGTGTAGAAGAAAAATCATAAAGATCAGCAAATACAAGACATACTGTTCTGACAGACTGCCTGCTTTATCTGCAGACACATCCCACTATCCCACAGAGAACCCAAAGTCAAAGCCAAACCAATAATACTACAAACCAAAACACAACTCAACTAGTAATAGAAAAAATGTTATGTATATAGACGCAGGGTAGGTAGCAGATTTCGTAATGTTTTAACACATGCATACTTTATAGGGTAAAATACTTATAAATGTTATATATACATATTATTATCGTGTAAATGTCAGTGGCACATTCTACCTCATTTTTAGAGGTACAAATACGCGTTAAAGAAAAAAATGTCAATTTACTACTTTAAAATAAACTGGATACTAACCACTATAAATTACCAGCGAAGATAATTCTAGTCGAATCTCACATCGTCCCACAAAATAAAGTCCGTTAAGTTGGGGCATTGTGAGAAAGTAAAATTTATCCTTGCATTGAAATCCGAAACACAATTCAAAAAGGTTGAACGGTTTAAAAGTTACAAAACATATAAAAATGTAAGATGTACCCCCTGTCCCCCTTGGGGTGGTCCGATTTGGACCATTTTCATAGCCATCCGTCCTGTTACATCAATGAACATGTATGCCAAGTTTGGTTGAAATCCGTCCAATACTTTAAACGCTATTTTGTATACGGACGGACAGACGGACGGACATTACGAAACCATATCCAGCTTCGCTGGTAATAAGGTAAAATTGACAGCATTTGAGCATTTCTTGTCAGAGTGACCACCCATGTTACTTTGCAGAGGGTGAGTGTATGTTTGCACTAGAAATACTTTCTCCCATAATAGTAGTTTCTAAACAAGTGCTACCACATGCAAGGTGGTAATGTTTCCCATTGACATACTTATATAACCTTTAGGTATATCTGTACAAAATATGCACGTGATTATAAACACAAGTCATTTCAATAGAAAAAGATTTTGAAAGCAGATGATACGAACGGTATAACGCAAATTCACCTTCAACATTTAACATTACGTCTCATCTTGTCTGCCCACAAACCTCGAAAAAGGAATTGAAACTAATATTGTTGAGGTTGATGGGATCTGTATTTACATGGGATACTAGTTAAATAAATATGTTCGTTTACAGCAGAAGCACGAAAATAGTAAAAAGAAACCAGAAGAACTTTCTTTAGGGAATGTATAAGATATTTTGGCGAAAACAACACAAAAGGCTGTCTGCATGGAGCTAAGCTAATTTATCAAAGAAAAGCTTTTAAAATATTATGCATCAGAAAAGAAGCGAAAACTTACAAGGAGAGAATGTACACATGCCATTTCTCATTTACTTTATTGCCCCGCCTGAGCAGAACCTTCTGAAAAGTCAGAGTTAAGCGAGCGGGTGGCGAAACTAAAAAACTTTTTAAGTTAATAAATACAATACAGATATAAGGACAGGACAGCATACAGCGTACTACCTTATGTAACATTATGTACTAAACCTAATAAGACTGCATAGAAAATATACAAGATCACCTTTATCATTACATAATATCCATAATAGTGAGCATCGTACATTACATATAGCGAGCGTTAATCTTCTCCACTGTGTAATATAGCTCCTGTAAGTGATGTGAGAAACACTTTCAACTATTTCGGTACACTTGTGCACATATTCAACGAATGTGGTAGGAAAGCTGGATACCTAGCATTTTGTAGATTGCATTCAGAATTTCTTAGGGGAAATTAAAAACAGGACCTCTACAGTTTAATTTTCCATTTTGATCTAATTTTGATTTTGATCTAATTTTGATTTTGGTCTAATTTTGATTTTAATCTAATTTTGATTTTGATCTAATTTTGATCTTTTGATCAGAATATAAAATCTACTCATTAGTTAATCGAGAAATTTCAGTAGCTCTGCGTAATTGATTAATTGTATATACTATACAGATACACTTCATGCTAAACGGCAAGAAATTCGCTTTGCAATTTGCAAATTACTTTTAGAATTTTGACGATTTTAAGAATGAAATATACTAAGCGATTTTAGTGTCCCAATGTTCTGGGTATTTTACAAATGTCCTGTTTACCTATTACCTGCAACATATAATCCAACTTACATAAATACATCATACACTTTTACGGGTTTACTTTCCTCATCTGATGAATTATGTATTCAATTCGCAGCCTACACATTAGCAACATGTTTGGAGCTGTTTCTCTCACTCTATCTGTATATGCTTCGCAAATATCAGATACACGAATTTTCTGCTATACATACACACTGTATATCCTCCCTAGTTTATGAAGTACGAAAGAAGAATGCAAACAACGCTTAATAAACTCTAGTGTCAGTGTGTTATGTCAGTTTCGTTCCATCTTCATGTATATCTGCATTAGTAAAACTAAATATCTAACACATAACAATAACATAAATAGTATTATACAAATTATACAACTGATATTACGTAGCCGTAGTTGTCGTTTCACCTCTGCTCATCTGCTAATGTATGCAATTCACACAGTGTGCCGTTTATCCTTTTAGGGAAATGTACACATCTTTATGCAAATATACAGTTCTGGATGAAGGCTAAACATCAACACAAATTAGAAATCTATGTCTACCCATCGTTTGGCGTTAGTACATTTCATACTGATGTGTAAAGTATCATTATTTGACGAAAATGGTCTTGTGTATGCAAATTTCTACTTTTATATGCTTGACCTTTCAAATCGAATCACAAAACACCTTTATTGAATGCCACGTAAACTAAATCAAACTTTGTAAGCAAAGCATTAGGGTTTACAACCTGCATATAAACAATTAAGTTTCTTAATTATATCACAAAATAAGGACAAGATATTTGTACTAATTATAGTTAGACCGTTACAGTTGTGTCTGGTAGAACTAATCAAAGTTTTATTGGAACCTGTATAAAATTTCTAACCTGTAAATATAGGTTTCAAAACTTTGCATTTTGCCTTAAGATGCCAACAACCACTATGTTTCCATTTTGGGAATTGGGCATAATACAAACATAAGAAAAATATACATTATACTAGAATAGCTTTGTATACCCCACATCTATATTATTGCTAGAATATCAAGTTAAGATGTATTTTTGCGATTCAAAATGGTTTCGCGAGATTAAAAACTCTTCCGCGTACCTATATAATACGTTAAAAATAGTACACTTCTATTTTTGTAAGTAACACAAAGTAAATATCTAAGGTTTGAAGTACATAGATTGAGATACATGGAGGAAAGTAAAGAATTTGTCACACATAAAAAAGAGTAAACAAAGGAGAATTTTGTATCAACAACAAGAATAGAATTGTTCTGCGTACAATCCATTTTGCAATGATATGCAGTGATAAATGGTAGTACCTTACCCTTACCTAGTAAATACATTGAATAACTTTACGTGTATAGAGTATATACTATTGCAGTGGGAGTGGAGATATTGGATGTTGAAAAATAAGTTTGGTTTCCAAAGTACGAAAAAGAACTAGATTTTGTAGAAAATACTATTTTACAATTTAAATCAATTCATATCAAGAAGTGACATAAAAGACGTAGGAGAATTTGGCTTTGGTACGTTCTTTTAGATGCGAATCTAGCAATTTTGTTGGTTGGGAAATGAACAAAGATTGGAAAGCTGCAAGGGAGAAACGAATGCCCAAAGTGCAAAATTCATCTGTCGGCCCGGTCTGTAAATTAGAAAGGAAAGTCCGGTTGTTTGCCAAACTCTCCCGGCTGGCTTGAATTATCTCCCGGATATAAGTTCGGATAGGAAATACGATTTCACTATTTCTCTACGCAGCAGTGGAAAATTCCCTATGCGAATCCTTTACTTTGACTTTTAATAAGGGGTTCTTATTTCAGCAACAGCAGCATAAGCATTTCTATTTCGCTCGTTTGCTGAAGATGTTATTTCCAATCCCTAGAAATATACATTCTGTTCATATGTGTTAGCAGACTATGATGGTTACACTAAATATACTGCTTGGGCTACCATTAATAAAGCACATGGCATCCACGGGGCATAGTTACAGTAAAGTAGGAACTCAAGCCGGGCTCATAAATAATGGGCAGCCAAGCTTTTTATCAGGTCACCACATAAAAACATGCCATATGGTCTTCGCATCATACTTGCCAAAATCAACATACTTTTTCATTGTATATTTTTTCCATGTAAGTATTTCAATTGGAATCTCATAATATAATCCAGATATGTAATGCAGACTACTACATTTATTAGGTAAAACCAAGTTCAGTGCTAATAAACTAATAACGTATCTGTTCTATATGTAAATTCTAATTCGTAAATACATGTAACAATCAATTTGACAATTCTATCAATGTATTTGTAAGGTAACTGCAACTAAGTAGGCAGAGTGACTACATTTAATTGATAATTAATTAAATCTCAATGCCAATCACATAGTGCACCTAATTTTAATAATAAATATTTTAAATTAAAGTATACTAGATAAAGGTAGCCTGTCGAATGTGGATTTATATTGTGAAAATACCTATTATTGTATTGGAATTGATTATTACACGTGAAGTTTAAAAAGACATTTACAGTCTTTGTGAATTAGATCATTTGGAAAACCTGAAAGACAAGGTTAAAGCACTTCTACACATAAACAGCATACACTTTAACAATTACAGATATAAACAGGCAATGCTAAGGCGTAATAGCATTGAGTGAGGCACATCTTCATATAGAATTTCAAATTCTGCTACATACAGTACCCGGCATAAGTCACCCACCATACAAATTCCCATGTGTTAACTTTCACCATAATATTCATGGAATA
>JAQFYC010003478.1:0-20621 GCA_034694165.1 Tomocerus mixtus
CTACTCACACGCAGCTCTGCTTGCTGCTTGCTGGTTCTTCTTTTGAATTAGGAGGTGGAGACTTTCTTCCCGCCACACATACAGTTACAGTTTATCTCTAGAGTACTGTAAGTAGTATGCTATACATAGTGTATAATATGCATTTATTACTGAATTCCTTGCCTTTTAGGCATAGTTGTAGTTGTCTTTGAAAGATATAAGATAGATTGAAAAGACTCTACATGATATTACACAATTATCTGTATCTTATATTTTGACTAATTAATTGATCATGCATCATGTACCTGTGACCGTATATGTTTTATTGTAATCCTACTAGAAATATTATTATCCAAGAACATCTTCCGATGTGCTATATAATGTAAGCCAAATGCAAGTATCCCGAGTTTTCTCATAATTATAATTAGAGAGTATAGTTTATTTTTGACTCTTTTGTGTCAAGCGTGAGAGCAAGTTGCTAACTTTTAATTCAATATGATATGCTAGACAATTACCTTTGCATATACCTAATTTCAAATGTAAATTAAAATTGCAATATAAAGTGTATTAGTTATGCTTACACAAGTAAGATCGTGTCAAAAAAATTAATTAAGGTTTTGTCTTGTCTAATCTAACGAATGTTAAGTGTTAAGGTGATATCCAATTATTTTTAAGTAAATTGATTCCATAGTCCAGATGCCATAGTTGATAGCTTTTAACAATATTTACGTTATACGAAATTCCATTCTAATTCTAATTCAAAAAGTGTCTAACAATTGGCATATATTAATCAGGTACCTAAAGAAACCAACTAGAAGTTAACAATGCTGTCTTAGTTCTAATTGCAGCCATACTACACCTATCGCATAATAAGACATCTCTAAATATAATCATTCAGTCAGCAGCCTTAAGAGAAAGTTGGTGCTTGGGTGCTAGAGGATTTTTAGCAGACATCTCTACAAAGCGATTAGAAGTATTGCTTTCCCTTCTGTGATATAATAATTCACATATTATACTGTACATATACTAATACTATATATATATAAGTATATACTAATGCTAACTCAACTCGTTACATGATAATGCTTTCACTCAACCTGTGTAAACTTGAGCTTAGAGACCAACTATGATAATCATCTTCTTTGCAAACTAGTATCTATTTAAATCTATAATATAAAAGCGCGTACATGAATAAGTAGCAGAGGCAGAGGGGGAATTAGGTTTAAGTTTTTTATAGGTTTCCAATATATCATTTTCTAACCATCGTTATACCCAAATACCAGATACATAATTGGTTGATTCGATAGGTATAGGTAAGTACTGAAGTGGTAAGTAGGTAGCTTCACTAGCTTGGTGAGTTATGTATCTGTATTTCGGCATTGCCAATTTGATGTTTATACATATGATATGGCGTTCGCATTTAGACATGTACTTACTTACTTTTGCTTCTACTTCTACAGATAGTACTTGATACGTTTCTCCCAAGAGTACTTTAGATTACTTTCTAATGGCATTACGTCACAATGAAGGATTTTACTGCTCTCAATCAAATTTAGACAGTGCTCTCACATCGTTGTTACAATGTGACTTATACTGTGTGTACTATGTGAGGAAAATCTCACGTTTTAGTTCAAAAAGCCTTGCAATTGCAATTGCACAGTTATTCTATTGGCTCTACCGAATAGTAAGTATGGTAGCAGCTGGCAGAATTCTGTTTACCTTTCTCTTCATTTTCAGTCTGGAGTCTGCATCTCTACATAAAACTTTTACCTATATTGGATAACAGAACTGAACAGTATCATTTGGTGTGTAGCTTAAAGCCCTTACTTTGTCTACTGTAATGTGTTCCTAAGATATTCACCGTAGATATCTAAATAATTCCTCGGGGGAAGTTTTTTCGTGAAAAAATTTATTTTTACAAGCTATAATTTCTGTACTTAAAGACAGTTATTCAAAATTGCTATATATACTAAATAATCAAGTAAAAAAAATTGCATTTAGTCGTTAGTAATTAATGTGAAATCATAAGACGTCTCATGAACACGCAATTGAAAGGACAGAAAGGTTATTTCGATTTATTCGGTACGTGCATACAGCATGAAATACTTAAATGAGTGATTTTTTTGTGTGTGTAGTCTAGGTAGAAGGTAGATGAAGTTGATTTTAGATGGGCAGCTAAATAGTTTCTATTAGGAAAGTTAGTCACTGCCACTGATCCTAAAAAATAAGAATGGAACACCATCATTGTACTTACGTTTGCGATATTCTTTGTTTCGACTCTTTCTGTTGATTGCGTTGTTCGTGAGAGAAAACTTTTGTTCTCTCTCGGTGTTACTGTAAAAACGTGTAATAATTGCCAGCATTACTCGTTGCTTCCGACTAAAGTTAGAAGAAAGGCTTGTGTTGTTAATTCGAGCATTTTCTATTATTATCCCTAACAATAGGCTAAGCACTACAACTCACATCCTACTAGTTTGCGATGATTATTGGCATTTGGTTCGCCTAAGATTCCCATCATCCTATCCAGTATCTTCTATTCTATGAATTACAGACTAAAGATAGGTAAATACGCAAGAGGAGGCTAATCGTGAAGCAAATCTAAAAAAACGTGCTGTTTCGCTGAGGTGTTAAGTGCATAACTGTGTCTGCGACAGCACCGTTAACAATTCAGCGAAATGATTGTGATTGGAATGAATCTATACTGAACTATACTGAACTTTTACCGAAATTCTTCACTAATGTTTTATATAATTTGCACTTTATGTAGCTAATGCTGTAATGCTCCACTTTACCCGTTCTCAGTTTTCAGGCCTAAAAACTTCCTTTCTAGATAATTATGCCCTGTAAAGGACAAAGTGCAAACAAATGGATGAATGCAGTAGATTTTCAAAGTGCCTTCTTATCTAGCTAGGTATTCTACATACTTTCCCATTTCCCTAGGTACCTATACATAGATACCTATACCTACATTACTTTTAGTCTCATGTGTCAGTTAGATTTTACATTCTGCAGCGAATCTCACTTGCCAAATCAGCTTTTTTTTGTGCCTTTCTTCTCTGTGCTGTTTACAAAGAGTGTACGTTGCTGCATCAGCATTAGCCTTTTTTGTAGAATATAATATGATCAATTACATGGAGAAACAAATTCATCAATACCGTAAAATCTAGTTCTTAACAATAAAGTTTCTGATTCACATATAAATGTTTTCTTTCCATATAGACAATATTCAAAGAGATTACAACCACTACTGACTCCTCTTTCTAATTCTAATAAACAGAACTCTCTGTGTTGGTCGCATTTAGAGCCCTCTTTGTTACTATTAGAGGCTTCACGGTACCAGCAATAGCAATTACTTCATAGAAATATAATTAAGGAAAAGTAAAATTAAACTCAGCTTTCAATCAACATATTTTTCTCGTATTTCCATTACGCTAGAGAGGGTACACTAATAATAACTTTTAAAACAATGCAGGTTTTCATTAGGTACGAAGTAGAAATTAGAAAGTGTACCTGCATGCCTACATACTACCTATACACATATTTGCGAATTTTACAACAAAGTGAATTTGTTCATCAAAGTATGACCTTCAAAAGTTCTCTTTGTCTATTTTAAATTTTGTTTGTCTGCTATCTATGCAACTGTAATGCCAAAATAATTGTACTCATTATAAAAAGACTAGACAATAATACAAACATATAGTATACCTACCTAGTACTAACATGAAACGCAATTTAATGAGCATAATAGAAAGTACCTGTACTGTAACTCTGTATGTAACATTTACTATGTACATTTTACAAAACTTCGTTCCTATTTGTAATGAATGAAACATGGTTGTTATAATTTGCTTGCGTATCTTATGGGAAAAATGAGAAAACTTTTGGAAATTAAATAGCTGCTGGTGTTTACAGAATGTTTTCCAAAAATACTTTTATAATATCTGTCTGTCCGCTACTTCACTGTTATTCGCAAAATGTTTTTTGCAATACATACACGTAGTACCTAAATACAATTTTCAATATTATAACTGGAGGAGAGGGATATGCGTGCAATTCATTTGCGATATCACATAATATTCGTATTCGACCTGTCGCATTTGAGTTTGAGATGTGGCAATTATATTAAAAGTGGTACATTTCTTAATTTTGGACTAGTAAATACAGTTCCTATTCCCTATTGTATTGTCGTATTTACACAGCATAACGGACATCTTATACTTTATTCAATTGTAGTTTTCACTTCTACTCTACTTCTATGTTTTTCTTCTATTTACTTAGGTGTGTTCTTATTTATTTAATGGTACATCGCAGATTGCAGTAAATATACGTTGCTGCCCGTCCCCATTGTAGGTTTTATTTACAAAGTTGGAATTATCCAAAATACACATTCGAAGTCCTTTCTCTACATACAAGTTATTAAAAGGATTGCCTCTCTTTGATATTATCACAAAGTAATCCCCCTTTGTTTTGTTTTGCCAAATGGAAAATGCAAACACTCCAACCAAACAAAGCTACAGCCTACAGCATTGATCCAAATTTCTTAGCCTGGTCGGGTCTGACTAAAATTAAGTGTACATAGATAATCGTATAAATGTATACACAATAGGAAAAGTAGAGGAATAAATACCTAAACTTAAATTGGACTGTCTTAGGAAACTAACCATTGTTAATACTTTCTAATGCAAGGAGTTGGGTGCATTGTTCGGAAGGGGAGGGTATCTGCAAACATACGTAAGTATCATTACTTACAGGACTTTAAAAGCCTACTTCCATTTTCAAATGTAGAATATGGACATAAGTACTTAGTGGTAATATCGATTTTTTCATACGATAAAATGTTAGTTAAACCAATAGAGTATGTATTAGTCCTTCTATATAAACATTGTCTAGCTCGCTTATAACAATAAGTAGGCTCATTGCATTGTTGATATAACTAAATAATTATGTGCTACTTTTTAATTAGTAGTCGTTTTTACACTTTTCTTATTCATTGCTTATTAATATCTTTGTTTTTATCATTAAATGCAAGGAAGTCCTTATATTTTTTAATTTTGTCCATTTTTTATCCTGTAAGCTTACTGTGCACGACAAGCTTTGCATTCTGCACGGAGAACATATTGACGAACAGTACTTACTGACTTCGACATGTGTGCTGCGTGCAAGTTATGTGAACTTGCTGGCTCGCCTGGTCACTTATACATAATTTCGTTTGACAATATGACTCTGTTTCGTGCAGTTGAAGGTGATATGATATGCCTGGCGTGCCAATCTTTGTCCACATGCAGTAATATATCTACCTACCTACCCATGGAATTGCAGTTTGAGTAATTCGCAAAATCAAATAAATACATCAGTAAAATCTTATATAAACAATGCTTTAGCGTTCAGAATTATCTTGTTTTTTCGCTGTTTTGCAGGATATAAAGGCTAAAAACCTCCAATGAAATACATTTTACATATAGGTATAAGTAATAAAAGTACCTATGCCCATTGCTAATTTTAAATAAAAATGATTGCTTCCGACTTTTGTCCCGATCCCGAAACTTACGACGTTGTGATATCACATTATCATGATAGGTATTGTTCAATATTTAAGGTTCTTTCTTACTAAGGTATAAGTAGGCTACTAAACTAAATTAACTAACGTAAGTACGTAATTCTAGACATCACTCTAAGTATACACTCTAAGTATACACTTTAAGTATCTAACAGGTAATGTAATGTGTATAACTGTCTAGGTATATGATTATTGCTGGTATTTAGTATATAATTATATTGCAACCTAATCGAAATGTACAAATAAGTATGCTTTTATCTCGGTCGCACGAAGAAAGCGTAGTGTTATTCTACTGTTACAATTTTTTCCCCATATACTTATTATGCATAAAGTAGTATAGCTATAAAGATTTTTTTTAAGAAACCTACATGCATGGACCAGCCTTTTAAACTCTTAAGGTCTCAGAGTTACATAGAATTAACTACAGTTCCTAAGTACTTATATAAGTAAGGCAATAAGTTATAAAATAGAGATACATAAAATGTCCTCCACTGTGTTTAGGTAAAGAAACAGAAAATGCATTATTCTAAAAATACTACACACCATTACCCTGCCATAGTAAAAGTATGGCAAGAAGAAAGTTTTCTGTGATTTACTTACGTAGACGTCAACGACTTGAATTCAATCAGTTTCTCCTCCGTCAAAAAAGATTGCTAAAGCCATACTATGTCAGACACAGACTTCAACGGAATCTTCGGCAAATTAAACTGAACAGTCCACAAAATCTCACAATACGAATAATACGATCTGTTGAATGAAGCTGTATCTAAGCCTGTAGCTGAACTGTATCTAACCAATTCTGTTGCCAGCAAAGTTTCCGGGCCTCCTCAATAATTAAATTACATAATTAAATTAGTAATAATAACTGAAAGATTGCTTAGGGTGAAGCTTTATTTATTCGTCTGTAGTTAAGCATTACTAAAAATGTCTGTTGTTTAGCACACAGACTATAGACTCACACTCACATGTGATGTAAAAACCTAAAACAATACGTATTTTTATGTTATTTTAAGGGAATTAAGAATCGAGTTTTTACGGTGCACTTTTTGATGGTCGTTTTTGAAGAAATTCACTTTAAGAGAGACAGAAAGTCAAGTTGACAACAAGTTTAGCTTATTTTGTTAAACTATGTTGCTCACGTCGGCAAAAATCTGTTTAATAGTGGTTAGGGAACTCTTAAAAGATCAGGTATACAAAGGGTTGAATAATAAATGTCTCGTGACAATAAATCTCACTCAATTCAAGCTTAAGGTAGTTGGAACTCAAAGTGGAATCTGACTTGGTTTGGTTGGGCTGAAAGACTGTTCTGATAAAGATGCGAAGTCTGCTGAAGTCAAAAGAGAACTGCCATGCTGTGAACTAAAGCGGGTATCCAGATGAGATGGAATGGAACAGATGAGAATATGTGTACAGCAGAGTCAGAAGTAATGTTTGTAGACTGAAGGAAGTGAAGGAAGGGTATCAGCAGCACAACTGAACAAGAACTTCTCAACTTCCAATGAGCATGAAATGAGAATAAGAAGGAGACCTTTCCGTACAAATCACCCGAATCAGAATAAACGGGTAAAACTCAAAGTCAAATAACTAACTAAGTATAAAGTGCTAGAAAGGAAATGCAAACTGGCCTGGTCTGGTACATATAGTAAGTAGAACCGAAAGAGTTCAGTGCTACTGTACAGTAGTTCAAAAACAAAATTACAATTTGCAATGAAACAACAAACAGACACAGACTAAAACTGTGCAAAAGTGAATGAACTTGTGTTAAGGTAGCCCTACGTAATACAATGTAATACTTAACATAGTGTCTACTGTGTGACATACTTTGCCACACTGCATTGTCAATCAGTAATAGAACCAAAACCAAATGCGCCTTTAGTATTAGTCAGGACTCAGGACGGCTAACAAATGTTGAGGCACCGAAAGTGAGAAGAGTGCAGTTTTATTCTTTTTCCATTTTCACAAATACCAGTGAAACGACCATATAACGTCCTTCAAATATCTGATATCGCATGAATCTAATGTACTTTCTATGAAGCTTTCTACTCTACTCACGCCCGTACAAGTTTAAATATTAAATTAGCACATGGACAGCATGAGAGGTTTTAGTTTCTGGACAGAAGGGATCAAAATGTAATTAATGAGCTCTGGATTTTAATCTCATTTCTACCTACATTTTATTAGTACAGATATGATTAGAAATACACTCAAAACCCTGTTACATTACTACGAATACATCATTGCTTTACTGTATCGTTATCAGTTCATTTAGAGGTAAACTTGCTTACTACATGTCTGCCAGAGAAACTCATGTGGCGAGGGTTAAAAGGTTTTATTAGGATAGGCTATAAAGACGAAAATTCTCCAGAAACCATACTATCTGTACTGATACTACTGTCGACGGTAGAAAATAATTTACCTAGAAAATTGCATGGAGAAAATTAATGAAGTAAATCACGATATCAGATATTTGAAGAGCACTGTGCAAGCTAGCGATGTACACACACACAGTACACACTTACATACTACACAAAACGCTTATAATGCAATTGTATTCTCGATGGCCAACTTAAGTATAGTGTCGTTACTATTTTTAGTGTAGAACAAATCAGATTACAGTTTACCCTTTCTTTCTTTATTGCAATTACTTGTAGTTGACTTGTTTGGTGGGAAAAATGCCTTTCTTTGGGTAAGGTACCTTACTTGTAATCTCAGCTAATATAATTGAATGACGGTATACAATAGAATGCAATGGTACATAACAAGAAATACCTTGTCTCTATTTGTCCTTTTTGTGCAACGCAATGTGAGAAACTGCAATAATACTTCTGCAGCTTGTATTCATATACAAAAATGTATTGGTTATGTGTCTATGTAGCGGAATAATAACATTGTCGGTGCTTTCAAACTTTATATGTACTTTGTCCGTTGGAAAGTCGCCTGCCTGTCTGCTGGGAAGCATCAGTTGGTGGATTTTTGGATTGGTTTGGTTCTACTACATATATTGTATAGTACTTCTGTGATCTAATGTAATTCAGCTTCATCGGTGCGGTTTCCCTGCTCTGCCCGTCTTTTCTTTCTGTTGGTTCGGTTGGTTGCTCTTGGTCGGTGGAGAAATGACGGAGGTAAACCATATATATTCCACCTACATTGCATTCCTTTCCTTTGGAAGGTACTTTTACTTTCCCAACTGTAACTGTAGTAAGTATTGCTATGATGCAAGTAGGAAGACGAGATTCCGTTTCCAAGTTGTGTTCATTGAATCCGCTTGCCACCGAAATGCGACCAAGACGAAACCAAACCACCGGCGCAATTTCCGATCCGTCCCGCATCCACAACAAAACTATATAGGTACAATACTATTATGTAGGCCTAACCTGACCTGATACCTAGATACTTATGTAGTATATAGGCTAGGTACGTCCATCATACATAATATATTCTAGTCTGAAGTACAACACTGTAGTAGTAGTAGGAATGCGAATAGGAAACTGATGTGATGTGATGTCTCTCTAAAGAGGCTTGCCCACGCTTCTAATGTATTTAGCCTACATATATGTACATTTATGTATATGTATAATAGTTCCTTGTCTGCGTAAGTAGTATACATGTACAAAGTAGGGAGAAAGTTTCCTTAAAAAATAATACTTTTTCCTTTTTATTTCTATAAGAATTAACATCAACAGAGGTAGTCTTTTTATGGGAATGACTTATCTGTCATTCCAATGCTTTCTAAGCTAATTTTAGTTATAAATATTCCTAGTGCTTAACTAACTATGTACTTATACTTACTACTACGCAGAAATCTTGACATTTACATAAAAATCTCCCAGTGAATTCACAATTTTTGAAAACGTTCTAGTAGATATTTTCATATTTATATCAACTTATTGCATACAAATACATGCTGGTAAGTATGCAAATCTAAATGCAGATTTTTGGTTGAAAATTGTAGAAACTATAGTCAATTTATTCCGAAGTACTGGAGTATAAAGACTTTATATAATTGTATTACTAGGATCAATTACTTTATTACTTAAGCAATATCATTCGGACTTTTAATTTTTGTTTAGCTAGGAAATACTATACTAGCGTGTGTCCCATAAAACAGTTGGATTCTACTGTATCCACGTTAAGGGCACCTTGTGGACACTTAAATGGGTTGTCTGTGCCATTATATTGGGCCACTTGCAAGCAATTTTGGTCATTTTCAGAGTCTAAGTATTCTCTAGTCATTTAGGACAATAAAAAGATATTGGCTCTGATTCTATATTCTGGAAACTGATAAAACTCAAAGTACCCTTTCTATGGGACACTCAACATAAATTACTACCCCGGTGCCACATTACATTATCCAAGAAATATTGTATTAGGGTAATGGCTATGCTGTGGATAACTATATTCCAAGTCTTATTTAGGACTGTTCTACGTGCACTTGCGTTCTTTGGAGAACCATTGATCTAATAGTTAGTGCATACAATTCTACTCAAAAGATTCTATAATACAATAAGGAGCAAGTTACATTTGAGCAATTTGTTTTGCAAGAATACAATATAACTGAAGCCAAATCCTTTGTATTGGTACAAATAGTAATTGCAAGTAGAATATTACTATTTTATAAATGCTAATGATGGAAAATAGTTCCATCAACCACAAATAATCCTCTGATCAATGTTTACTCCGAATACCAAACCAATAATGTTGCATTACTTGGAAGGATTCCAGAATATCCGTTATAAGAAATTTGCTCGGGCGCTCGTCTCTTTTTTAGTATCTGATGTTCTGTCTGACTGTGAGTATAGCTTTGTATTCTGATGTTATCTTTTCTGTTGCTCCGAATAGGGCACTAAACTAGGATCGTTGAATCAAATGCGTTATCTCTTTTTTACTACATATATAATGCTTAAAGCTACATTATGCAGTAGTAAAGCTAGACTTGGTGTTAAGTAATAATAATGTATTGTAGATCTATAGCCTTAAAATTGTATTTGCGTCACACTTACGGCAAAGAAGAGTAAGGAACTCGTAAGTTATCTCATTTTATAGTGCTTGCTATTTTCATGGACTTTTATAAGCTTCCCAATCCCAATTTAATGTCATACTACATGCCTACTAATATAGATACTAACGATGCATACAAAGTGGTACTGGTATCAGTGGTATCTAAGAAAGTCTGCTAAAGTCTCTATTTTATCCTGATGGAGTTTTTTGCGTTACAAAGAAATGTACCTAAGGACTACTACTGTGGATACTAATATTGGCTTCTAGTATTTTACTAGAGCAGGACAGGATGCCATTCAATTGCGGATATTTTTGTCGATTAGCAAGGGATATCGCTCTATCAGTTAGGACCTGTCAACCCAATAAAAAACGGAGTTCAGGTCAACACGACACATGACACACTTGCTAAGAAACAGAATTAACGTTTGAGGTGCTGCGTTGCATTGGGTTGGATTTTGGATGGAGAATGTTGGAAGAGAGGTTGGAACAATGGTCAGTGGCCACAAAATTATGTGGTCACTAAAGAAAATCCTCCTTCTTCTTTCGTCTTCGAATATTGTTAGCTTTTTGGATTTTGGGTAATGGGAGTTGGGTATCTATAAGTTAAGTAAGAAGAGTTCAAGTTGTCTAATCTAGTTCAGGATCTATATGAATTGATTTTATAGGGCGATAAGTTTTCCTCCCTTTTTCCCTTGGATTTCACTCTTTGTTTGCTTGGCACCGCATCTCTATTGACATTTCGTTCTCTTCTTTCCTATGTCCGTACCTAACAAACAATCCATGGTTTGGTATGGTTTTTGCTTCTTCCGGACTTTATTGTAACTCTTACTCATTCACCCGATCCCATAATGTTATACAGTAGAACTACCACATCCATAAGAATAGACAATGCTATATGGCTAGCAATATTCAAACATGAATTCAATTACCCGTTAGATTACATATTATGCTTAACTATTTATTATTACCTACATATACATAGAGAGATGCGATTAGTTACTGTTTCCAGTTTCTATTCGTTTGGATTTACTCCTCACGGCGCATTATGATATTCACAACCCAATTTCAAAATTATAATAAAGCCTGGTACTGGTTCTGGTCATATTCCTCTAATTTCCAATTATTAGAATCTTGGTTTCATTGGAATGTTTCAATAGAAACCCCCTTTCATGTACAGTCTGTTGTTACATATCTTCGAGCTTTAAGGGATTACTTAAATTACCTCCAGTGAAACAAAATATGAACCATAATATATTATAGTGGTTTCGCCATGCCATAACGAGTTTCTGGGTCAATGCAATAATTAGTGCCCGGGACTCTATTGGAAGCTTTACTGTTCTTAATGTCATAATGAGATAGTCAGTTTCATGCTCAAATGTTTGTGTAAATGAAAGCAAAACTCAGTTTCATGGAACATAATATAGTATTATATAAATACGCAACATTGCATGACCACGGCTCATTTAGAAATTATGCACTTTCACTGATGCAGAAAGAGAAAGTGTATTATCCTTTGTGAGATTTTCAATTAGCATGAGTGCTGTGTAATGCTTCTTTAGTATGTATTTAGCTTGCGCTTTCTTTGATAAGTAAGTAGATCTAATCCCTAAAGATTATTATGAAATACGCTTTCCTCTTTGTGCTGTAATAAGTATGACCAAAAACGAAATATACGTACGTAGTCATTATATTAGGTAATAATGGTTGTGGAGGAATTTTTAATTTTTAAATTCCGAGAATTAATTACCAGAATGCACACGCATACATAAATATAAGTGTTATGCTGATTTATTAACCATAAATTCTTACTATTACATAATGCATATCAGCAAAGTTATTTATACAATATAATTCCTGCTTTTATTGCTGTCGAATAATTGGACTAGTAAATATTTGGCAAGCTGTCTTAGTAGTTACTATGTTATATATTTCAATTCTTTTTATATCAATCTCAAAAGATGCCACTATTTTGCAGATACCACATAATATGCCATGTTAAAATAAAATTAATGCAGGGTAAGGAAGAAATGAGGAAGTGTGCATTTATTACTGAAAGCTAAAGAACTTTGGAAATATTAACTCTTGTACAATACCCAGAGCAATATATTTTACGATCCATATTGATGCCTGTATATCTAACTGCAGTACATAGTAAATGTCCCAAATAAAATACGTGTGACTAATATGCATGGTATAGTTAACTAAGAACAGTCACCAGCTCATATAATTTCGACTGCACAGTACGGATTCTACGGATGCGGATGTTGTGTGCCAACCTTCCCACGTTCAATGTTGCGTTCTCCTCAAATAAAACTTTTGTATTAAACATTTAGAAGGATATTGAATTTTCCCAGGGCATTCTAACATTTTATCCTTATCCACGGCCCTATATAATATTATAGAACTTTATACTTTATAGAATTTTGAGTGAATTCTGTTTACAATATAATGTAATATGATGGCTTTGTTACATTAAAATCTTCACCATGAGTCAATACCTTCTTCAGACATTTTAGCAGTGCCTGGTTTCTTCATTGGTTTGTAAAGCCATAAGACGCAAAGTAAGTCCTTTAGTTGAATTTACATCAAGAAGAAAATTCTAACTAAAGTATTACTACTATCCGTTATCTAACAGCCTATATATAATATATTATGCCGTCACAGTAGTGCGCGGGATACCTGTAATATCCAAAAATTGTTGTTCAGCCAAGTTTAAATGAAATATACCTATATAGGTACATACATTGCATACAGGATTTCGAGAAGATGGGATCCAAATCCAAGATCCGTCTACTAAGAAATGTGGACCAACTACTTTCGGCGACCTTTAGAAGTCTTTAGAAACAATAAGAAAAGAATTGGTCTGAGCAGCCACGCAACAATGTACAAACTACAACTTCACTTTTCATATCCTTCATGCAATGCAATACCAAGAATGGGATTTGAAGGAAAAACGTATGTCATCTCTTCAAAGCCCACAGGGACTTTTCTATTCAACTTTCTACGTGCCGCCTGCCGTGTAGGCCAGGAGAAAGTCTGGAATGAAAAAGTCATGAAAGTATTGCTCTCTTGTACTGTAGTAAGTACTCTTGTAAAACAGTTCCATGCAACTATTAGTAATCTTGCTTTATTTAATTTCAAGCATTTCTGCCTCTTTCCAGTTGACTTTGGATATATCACGTCACACAACTTTCTCTTATGGTCTAGGAAAAAAAGCAAGATAAGAGTATGCATTTGGTAGCAGATTTTAAGTAGAATATGTTTCAGGGCTTTTGCCTTTTGTATTTACACCCTAGGTACACTAGGTAAAACATATACAGTATGTTTTATTACCAGCGAAGCTGGATATGCTTTTGTAATGTCCTTCCGTCCGTCTGTCCGTACACAAAATAACGTTTAAAGTATTGGACGGATTTCAACCAAACTTGGCATACATGCTCATTGATGTAACAGAACGGAGGGGAATTAAAATAGTCCAAATCGGAGCACCCCAAGGGGTACAGGGGGTACATCTTGTAAGATAAACTACTCTGTAGCTTTTAAACGGTTCAACCTTTTTGAATAGTGCTAACGGATATCAATTCAAGGATAAATTTTACTTTCTCACAATGCTCCAACTTATTGGGGCAATGTGAGATTTGACCAAAAACGGACTATATTATGTAGGACGATGTGAGATTTGACCAAAAACGGAATGTATTATGAGGGGCGATTTGAGATTCGACTAAATAATACTCTTCGCTGGTCATTTATAGTGGTTAGTATCTATTTTATTTTTTCTCATTTGTATTTTTCTACAATATGTATGAATATTTGTAAATACGTCATTTGGGTAGGCCAACTTGGTAAATACGAATATATTTTTCGCATGAACATGTAAAAGTTCAAGCAGAAACGGGGTTATGTACACATTACTATTTGTAACTGTAACAGAGCACCAGAACGCACCAGGAAATGTTTCACTTTTTGAATAGATGCTACATACTACATTACGTGTTGCAAGCTACGTGGCTTCATAATGCATAAATATATTCACAACTATAATGAATGTATATGATGTATGTATATTTTGATTGGATTTAGTTGTATTCTTGACACTATTGGATCGATAATAATTTAGTTGGATTGAAACAGAATTCCGAACTATTTCAGAGCGGTTTGCTACATTATTTTGCTTTTTAACGTACTCCTCCAGTAACATCAATACAAACAAGATGTAAACCCCATTTCTTTAGTTCTCTAGTGGAGAATTTCTCATTTTTATTTCGAGAAATTTTGATATTTTGTCTTGAAGAAAGCGCTTGTATTTGCCCTACCGCACATATAAAAATATGATATTTACTATTCTGGCGTAGTCCAAAGTCCAATGGGACCCATCTCCCTGAATGGCGGTGGACGAGGGGAGGTTAGGAATTTATGGGCTTTGGCTAAACGCGGTATGTTTTTACTTTAATACTCTCGTATTGTTAAGCATGAAATTATGAGTATTTACTGTGACTCTACCTGTAAAATTGTAAAAGTTGTTGCAAATGCACTGAAAAAAATGGAGAGATCCGTCAATTTGGATTAAAATCCAAAAACAGATTATGGCCACAATTTTTGGGGATTGTGTACCTATCTATGTTAAAACTCCCCTTACCTCTCTCTGACACTCCGTCCATCCCATTTTATCGATAAAAATAATTGACATATAGTACATGCAATCGTTACTAACATGATCTCGAAAGACTAATGGCCGGTTTTCACAAAGGTGTTTACATGAAACAAGAGAAATATAACATAAAGAAAATTGACACCAACTATGCATTAAAGCCTGAAAACTATCACTACACCTACATACTATTATATCTCTACAAATTAATTATAGAAAGTTGTTAATAATTTAATTTTAAGAAAACCAAAATCCTTGTAAAGTAATTGGTTTAGAAAGTTAGAATACAAATTATTATATGATTTCGCTAGACTAAGGTAACTAAGTATGTGAGAACTATACTCTATCTTTGAATAACCGGAATAGCATAAAACTACTGTACCTGATAAATAACTATAGTGTAACAACTTTAAGCAGCAGTCGTATAAAGTTGGTAGTCACTTTTGATAATTGAGTATGGCTCCTTGAATGACTGGAGTTGGGACGATCTAAACAAATTATTAAGTAGTAATATGCGATTAGGTACAAATTTTGCCTTGTTAATTGCATAAAATCATAAGTTGCAAAATCGAAGTAATACGAGAAGGGAAATGCAAATTAGCATGTAGATTATCATCAATTATTTTTACATTAGTGAATGAGCCAGCCCTCTGGTTTAATTAACAATTACATTACAACATTTGGCTGAAGATTAAGTAGGTATATCTTACCAATTAGCCTTTTCCCAACATTGCATGGTTGGGTGGGATTAGGATTTAGGATTGGCCATCTTCATCGCCTTCGACAGCTATGAGGAAGTGTAAAATCAGATACTTCTGGGAATTGCATATGGTTTTCACTGTGGTTAACCATTAAGAATTAAAGTGAATTTTGTAACTTCAAATACGTATGTAGTTGAAGGTATATGTAGGTTGGTGGAAGAACCCCTATTATTATGTACGAATAGTTATGTACATACCTGAGCTGAGGGATAATCTTCCGTTCCAATTCCAGGTATTGCTTTTGAGAGTGTAACGTGGAAACACACTTTACTTCGAAGTGGGAGTTTTCCGTTCGTGTGTAATAAACTTATGTACAACCACAATTTGCGGTTTCAATTCTACTTATCCTTAGTTATAGTAGTTGTAGGTATGCAAAATTATCTGTGAAATTTAGACAGTATGGCAACAGTAACATGACAGACAGTTTTGATGTGACTTTGGTTTGCTGTTGCTTCCTGCTTATTACTTAAAGATTAAAAGGGCCTTCACAATCATATATATTGCTAACATTGCACATACTTAGTACTACTACTAAGTATGTACTACCAACTTCTAGATAAGTGATAATACTAAACTTACCTTAAACCTATCATTTTCATATGGCAGTGAGTAATAATGAGTAGCTTTAAGAACCAGTATTACAGGTATCGAGTAGAAAGAGCACTCAAGAAGATCTGACGGATAATTATTGTAGTATTAAAAAAGATCTTCCTAAATTTCGGAAAAGTCAACCGAAGTTACCGAAAGTTCTCTGTAATTTACCGATTGATCCTAGCAAATGACGGAGCTGTCCCCAAAAAGTGGTAAAATCATCCATTGTTGTAATTTTTATTTAGGTTGCCCAAAACATTATATGTAGTATTTATGGCAGTAGTAAACACAATTACTGCTAAAGCAGATAGGGTGAGAAATAATGCTATTCTTCGTTTCGAGTTGATATTCAACACTGATTTTAAGGTTCATATTATAGGATAATAACAAAAGTTCGAGCAAAAGGAAAGCAAAGTTCGAAGTTCAAAGAGTTAGAAAATTATAAATAACAAATAACAAAAGTAATTTTCGAAACACCACTTGGTAATTTTCGAGGAACATTTTGAAAGAGCTTTTGGGAAGACCTTAGTACCCCAGCCAGTTTTAGACGGGTATCGCTGTCATCTGTAGCCATTCATTTGCGAGCTTATGTGTTAATTTAATGGCACAGTAGGTGGGAAGTATAAAGAGCATTATTGTGTTAAAAGTTTATCAAAGATTCTAAAATGGTATCTACATGTAATATGTCAATTTAAGTATCCTGGCTGTCAGTGGCTATCGCTAGTATTCTGGTGATCATTGCACGGGTTAAGCAACGGATTGAGTGAAGTAAATGAATACAAGAATATATAAATTCATTACACCTTTGGATCTGCATGATCCTTAATCAAAGCACCTACATTATCCCTACATCTCGTACAACCATATCGAATACTGTAAATATGGTGGAAATCTTATCTTCTAGTAAAGGCTGTTAGGTGAAGTATTTTACGATGCATTGTACATTATTAACAATGAGATCAAAGAAAAGTGACTTATAAATAAACTTGACTTGTGAACGTAGAAAGGGTCTTTAAGCCTTAAGATCAAAGGGATGACTGTCATTTATTTCTCTTTATTCAAGCTTTGCTTTGAGAAAAAACATATATAATGATACCCATCCCTTCCTCTCGTCTTTCCTTTTGTTATTGATGTATTCCATGGAAATATCTAGAAGATATAGTTCCACCAAACCATATTTACCTACATATAATAAAGCGTAATTGGAACCTCTGTATTTACGTATTTATATCCTTTCATAAGACAATCTAAGACTTTTGAATACTTTTTAAAAAATCCTTACTTTTCTTTGCATTTCTTTACGAAGTAAGCTACATAAATCTTCTTGTCAGTAATTAAAGCTGTCCTTGTGTTACGAATTTGTAAAGGTTCGTTGGAGAACTACATCATGTGCAACCAATTGACACAAAGTGGTATTTTAACCCAAACTATAATTTTCAGGGCAAAATAAACGTAGGCTTATTTTATTTAAGGTAGGCATAAACATAGATTTACTAGGGCCGAAACAGAGGTCCAAAACCGACATTTTTGTGATTTTTCATTTTACAAATATATAGTGGCTTAGTTGCATTTTATCAAATGGTATAGGTACCACCACAGTACGTGGACATCCCCATGCACATCCCATGCACATCCCTATATATTTATAATTTTGTTGTTCAGTCATTATTATTGTTTTACTCTACCTCTATTTGTAGGTACTTAAAATTGTACAGGTTATGTAAGAAGTAAATTGATGGTATATAGTATGGTAACTGCGTCGCTTTTTTCTTATTTAGCTATAGGTAGCAACAATGAGACTTGATTAGGCACAAAGAAATTCTAAAGCACACAACAACCCAAGGGAAAGTTTCGTTTTGATACATACATCAACATAAGGGATATAGCAAGGTTACATAGTACATATTTGCACTAAGTTTGTAATCGGTCTTACAAATGCATTCGAATGGCTAACCGTTTTTATCTGTTCAGTGGTTGTTCTGCCGCAATACCTATACTCGCGCAGTATATCATCAATGCTTCGTTAATAAAAAGTTTAGATTCTAATTGTTTCGATTGGGTATGTAACCAAAGTCAGGACTTAATATATTACTATCGTATCGTATATCCTAACTTTTCCTTGATAAGAAATCGGATAGCAAGTGTTTATCTTTAGAACTTGGAAATAAAAATGCTCGTCGTTTTCTGTGCCATTTATGTTGCAACTTGCGACCAAGGAAAGGAAAAGTGAAAGCAGCAGGAGACGATTGTGCCCATTAAAGAAACTTCACATAATAGCAATCTGCTTTCTAATGAAATGTAAGAGTAAGTCAAGCGAATCTGTATACTAACTCTAGAGTAGTTTATTTGTATGTGCAGCAATACAAGCCAAAGCAAATCTGAAGTATCGTCTGTTTGAAGTGAAAGTGTAAGAGAGTATTATTCGCTGGCCCTCGCGTGCCTATCTGGAAATCTTGTCATCGTCCTTATCGCTATTTCTACCCTTTCCTTTTCTTGTTGCGATAATAATTGTTTAACTCCTTGTTTTATAATACTACTCTACATCTGCTACAGATATATATAAATATATATGTTGTTGTGTAGGAGAAAGTAATTTCTTTACCAACTGTCAATGCCAACTTTTAGCTAAACTTTCACTTCTGAGAACAATGAAGTTGAGGAGTTTATTAAACAATAAAGTTTCTCGAGACTCTCGTTAATTTGTTATTTTATTAGGCCCTTTATGAGGGTTGATGATCTGCATCTGCTGATCTGTAATTCTGTAACTAGAAGTAGGTATCCATAAAATATTTTTGCGTTAAATAAATAAACTACTTAAAATGAATATTTAACAATCCAATTTAGCTTCTATTCTGATTTTATCTGTATTAGAATATTGTTGACTAGGAACCCCAATAATAAGACAGATAAAGGATTGTCTATTGGTTATTTCAATTTATTTATGCCATTTCTTTCATTGCAAGATTAACTAACTTGGAAATTAATATATGCCAGTTTTTCAGACATGTCAAGCGTTTTTTATTTTTTTGCTTATCATCTGTGGCATTATAAGGAACTCTTCCGTGATTCTTTCACAGCTCTTCAATCAGGTTCCTTAGATTGTTGGTAGAAATGGAAACAAATTCAGATACATGTAGACAGGAGTGTATTGATTGGAAAAAGAGGAAACCTACTGTACGTATGTAAATAATAATTCTCCAGTTATACTGTAGCTAAGTACTTATTGTATGTACCAACGCAGAAAGATTTGCATTTAATATAAGTATATGTGTACAATAAATATCACGTCCTAATAGTATATAACATTCTAAAACTGACAAATAATTAGAGATCATTGTTTATTCTATTCGTCTTCCATTTCCTGTCGCTTGCATTTGCATCTATCATGAACTATGTACTGCTGCCCCTGTCCCTTACTGTAAAATGTGGAAGCTCGAGTCGAGCTGGCCTAAATAATATAGTATAATGCAAGTGACAAGCTACACTTGTTTCACTTTGTGATTTTGTACTATTGTTATATTTTATGTAAGACTAGATTTTGATTTCTCCTGAATTTAGGATTATGAATTATTTGGTGATACAGAATTTACATAGCACAAAGGGAAGGTAGTCTCCAATCTTCTAGGTAAATCTGCATGAACCCTATTATGTCGTCTCGTGCACTCTAAATTAATATTACTAGGGGTTGCACAATATTATTTGTAGTAGTAACTAGCATAGAAATATCTATTCAACCAAAATGTCAACAAAGTTGAAGTTGAAACTCGAAACAACTCGAAATCTAAGTAAGTAAGTTAAACATGAGGATGTCTACCTTAGTGGTTGACATGAAACTTTTGTCAGTTGAAAGAGGCTCATATAAAATTATTATAGAGGATGTCGAGAAGACAATAATACCTTTCTTTGTGTTCATTTTGGACAATCTTATCCAGTGTGGCAGATCAGAAAGCGCAAATTGACGCGTCTTTTTCTGAGCATCTCAATTTCATAGTTAGTTGGCATTTGGCATACCGTAAAAACTCGAATAGTGGCCCCGGCCCTTATTTGCAAAATTGAGTCGGACCACCGGCCCCTATTCGGGACC
>JAQFYC010003479.1:0-20621 GCA_034694165.1 Tomocerus mixtus
TGAACATTTATGCCAAGTTTGGTTGAAATCCGTCCAATACTTCGGGCGTTATTTTGTATACGGACAGACGGACAGACTGTACGAAAGCATATCCAGCTTCGCTGGTAATAATGGCTCTATAATCAAGAATCAAGTAAGGTGTATTATATTTAGCCTTGATTCGTTGTACAAGTTGTGAAATGTGGATAAAAAGGTCGGTTGGAGCAATAAATGCTAGGGGAAAATTTTATTAAGGTTGAGCACGTATACATCACTTTTATTTAAAAGTCACAAGCAGAGTAACAAGATAATTGATGATTTCTGCGTACAAGGCATATTCTTGTTCTGATTCTAAGCAGTGCTTCCTTCGAGCTGCGCAAACAGTTTGCAAACCATTTCAGTAGTATTGTCATTGTAAACACATCTAGAAAACATTTAAATGCTACACTGACAATAAAGTTAATTGCTAAGAATTCATACCGCCCAATGAGTAAAAAGCGTTCCAGTGTTATAGCTGCGGCTAGTATACAAATTATTGCAGGTAAAAATATTCGAATAAAACTTTCATTGAACTGTTTGTTGATAATCTTCAAAGTATTGTACATCAAAAATTGGAGCTTCAAATCCATTTTGTTCAATCTAAGAATACCGATAAATAATTAAATTAATTTGAATATATTTAGATATAAATTGTAATTGTTTATATTATGTTTACCCATACTTATAAAGAAATCTTCGATTTCGCACCAAATAGAATTTTACGTAGAGTGCCATCACGTAAGTTGCGTACATATCTAACAATGTAGCAACCTTTTGCAAAAAAACTCCACATAGTCTGGGCAAAATGATGTTACTTTTGCCTGAGAATAGAAATTCTGAGAAATATATTTTTCCTGTATTGGGAGACACAATTGGAGCAATAATGGGAATCGGGTAGAGAGCAGGAACAATGAATTTTGATAACCAAATTTCCAGGTTATCCAGTTTACGTTGTCGTTTATCAGGTTGACCTTATTAAAGCAAAAGTAGTACGTAGTACATTAAATTTTGAATTGATCATATACTAATTATCATGTATGTAAATTTTTATGTGTACTAATTAATCGTAACATGAAGCAAGAAATATTGATCTGTGTTCTAATATAATCTATCGAAATGAAATTAATCACAAATGCAACAAACCAACTTCATCATATTTTTATATTTATTTATCGTCATAGATACTTATGCAATAGAGCAATGACTCATCAATACCAACTATGTTGCACTGAACAAAGACACGTTTTGGTTACACTATTCAAATGCAAGAGAATTCAAAAATTGTGAAATATGTAACTACGCAGATAAGGAAGACTTCTTCCATATTTTATATATATTCCCTCATTATGCAAATCCTAGAAAAAATATATTACACCTTATAATTTAAGTGCTTTATCTAATTTTTGTGGGGTTATGATATTTTGTTATTGTGTATATCAGAGTATAATATAAATGTAAACAAGTAAATATTCTTAAATAGTTCTCTGCTTCGATCCTAAATACAACTAATCCCAAATTTTAAATATTAGGCTAATTTTATTAAATTTTCCTTCTTGCGAAGTACAATACGGCATTCAAATATGTGAAGCGTCCTTCCCAGTGTATTTATTAAAATATGTCTTATGTGCGTAATTTTTTTCGTTGTTTAGCACAGTTACGACAAGATATCTCTAAATCTCGAAACAGAAAAATCAAACCAAGTACAAAGATTTCTGAAGAATCTGAAAATGATTTAAGCTTTCTGGGGGCTCTCGTCAATGTTGGAAATTTCATTGGAATATTGCCTTTCAAATGGGACAAATCAGTAAAGGAGTTTCGTGTTGCCAAATCCCAAAAAATATTGAAAACGGTATGGATTTTCAATACCCTTCTTCTCTCGTTTGTTTTTTATCAATTGATAGGGGATATTGCGGATATGAAAATAAACGCTGCAATGGTTTATGTCACCAAAATTAATCAAACCAATACGGCTCTCCTAGTTCTCGGAAATTTTATGTTCTAGTCAAATGAAATGGTTAATGTTCTAAACAGCCTGCAAAAAAATTACAAAAATGAGAGATGTAAGATATAGAAACCTACATTCCGAATATTTGTTCCATGTTACGTTAGATGAAGTGTTTATTTAACTCGTTGGTTTGTATAGGTCAACCCGATGGAAGAGAACGGAGACTAAGAAAGATGGATTACTTTATATCAAAACTATTCTTTCCTCTAACATATGCAGTTGCATTTACGGCTACGATTGCTCAACCAAATGGAGCAAAGCTATATTTAGGTGAATGGATATTTCCCGATAACCGTTTACCGAAGTTACTTGCAGTAATTGCACAAAAGACCATCAGATTGAGCTGTCAATATGCATCTTTCATTACAGTAGTATACTTGCAATTGTATATTGTTCGAAACTTCATATTTCTGCATCAAAACAGGTAAAGTGTAGTTATTAAACTACTTTCATTGTGAAATTGGAGTAATTAATTAATTTCTTAGATTGGACCAAAGAAATCCAAGTAAAAGCTTTCATGTTTTCAATTGCTTGAGGATACTAAATCAACTTTTTGCTGACAGCATGACGTCAATATTTTTGCCAACAATAGTGGGGACGATGGCAACAAATACAGTCTTCACGGGTTTCTGTTGTATTGGGTTGAACAAAACATTAGGGACCAAAATATTTACAACCATGATAATAGATTTCATTTTTAATTTCACATTTCTCAAACTTTTACTAAATTTGTTTGCAAAATGCTGGTATAGGTCTAATGACTTCTTAATTGATAATAATGCAAAAATCCCAAAAAATGACAGGATTAATACAAGGAGGTTAAAAGCCTTGAGAGGGTACGGAATTCGAATTGGTCCAATGAGAATTGTGAAATATGACAACATATTTGCAATTTATGTAGAGATTATTAATTATCTTATCACACTCCTGGTTTTGTATTAGTAAAATGTGATTTTCTTTGTTATTGAAACATTCTCGTTTTGTATTTATAATGAGAAAAGACAACTTTAGAAAAATGTTTTATTTTAACTGATTTGAATCAAAAATTAAGCATATAAATTGCGATGCGCATTTTACTTAAGAGAGAAGTATTTGTATGTCTGAGTTGTAATAATATTTAATAACCACTTATACATGTACGCTTCAAAGAGGAGGAGTTAGCTTTCTTTCGCCTTGTAATTTTGCTGGAAGCTATCAACAACGCATTAAATACATACTTTAGAAAAGCTCGAATGTTCCTATTGTCTCGACAATACATGATAATCAAATTTGCATATTGGCAATACATTTTGGAAGGTAAACATAACAACATTATTGGAATTGCCCCTGAGGAAATTATTGTGTATGTATAAAATGGTATTCTGTAAGAAAGAACTATTCAGTGTAGTCTTCCATTTATTCAGTATCCTGAATGTTTTAAGCTACTGATAAATATATGTTCCTTTACAATCTGTCAATTTTTTACACATTTACATGCTTTAGTGTAAATTTTTGTTTAGCAAAATGGTAATGGTGCGCAAAATTCAACTAAATTAGACGATGTATGGGTATCAGGAAATGATTTAACTTAATAGGTGCTGCGAAATGCATGCCCTATAATTCACGGTTATCCTGCTCATAGTCAACATTTATTGTTATGTGACGTCCTTCAAGATATATGTCTTATTGTCTACTAATTGTCTTATTACAGATATATCCATCATCCTCATATTTCATTATTACCTGTAGATATTATTAGTTAGTTAGCAGCTCAACGAGTGGACTGGAGTACAATCGGGATTTGGGAAAATTAGTCAGAAACAAGTAACAAACAGTTACAATTTCATTTGAATCGTTCAAAACGAGGATCATAGTAAATTAGTTGAGTTACAAATTTAAATTTTTGAAGCTAAGTACATTGAGGAATTGGAGCCTCCTTGACCTAAGCGGCCAATTTGGATTTGGAATTCCAATCTTTGTTGCAATTTCAAACGTAAAGTTTCCGACCGATTGTCACGGATTTCTATTTCCTTTTTGTAGATGTCTTCCCAATTTTTGTGAAAGTTGAGTTTGGCCTGTTCATGAAGATTTTTCAAGTGCAAGTGTTGGCTTTTTAGAGTTCTTAGTTCGTCTTCCATCTCATTTCTCGAACTCTGTAATGCGACTAAGTTATTTCGTCGAGGTGAGGGGGTTTAACTTTTCCAGGAGGACTTTTCAAAATTCTTAATTTATTTTCAGTGATGGAATTGGATTCAAACAATTCAAAAAGGCTCCAAGGCATTTTAAAACTGGTTTCATTCAAATCGATCAAATAATTTTTGAGTTGTGTAACTTCCCGTTTTTAGGATCCGTGGGATCATACCCCAGAACAGGGGTCATTTGGAATTTTTTCAAAGAATATTATTTATTTATTTTTTACACGTTCAGACTATTGGATTGGTGATGTACTTTTTATTATTTCAATGTTGCTTAAATTAATACATATGTGGAATACGCCAATTCGGCATAGATTATAACAATTTCGTATTACTAAACAATCCTTAATTTAATTACAGTTGTGTCGAAATACTTTGTTAGCCAAAGAGCCGTAGCAAAATTTTCTACATTTCGGATTACTTTACCTAGGTATTCAATTTATGAATATTACCTACGCCAAAAAGCAGTTTATTGCTTTAATATGGTTTATATGTAGTGAAAATTTATTTTGTCGATTTCAACGATTAAGCGACCAATTTACTGTATTGTGGAAATGTCCGTAAATGTCGTGCTGGCAATAGAAAACCCCTTCATCTGATTTCTTTAAGACGAAAGTTTGAGAGAATGAGCGTGGTGCTTTATGGTCCGTCTTAAAATGAGCGAAATATATCAACAATATTCTAGGTTAATGGGAACTTAGATAAAATTGAATTTTGAAATAACAGAATAAAACTATTGTAACATTGTTGCATAGGTAGAGATACTCACTGTAAGTTCTCCCAGCACATTAATCAGGACTCCACAATCAAGCATTGGTTGGTAATCAACGGATTTGATGACACGTTGGACATTTTGATATGGCAGTACCTAAAATAATAAAAACGTTGTTAGAAATAAATAATCACTAAAGTCAAAATATATTACACTACAATACAATGTGTGAACGTAGCGCTTCAGAAACTTGTAACACCCCTCCCTCTCCACCAAAAGTTAAAATTACATAGCTCTATTCAAAATTGGCATTTGTTTCAGACAATTGCCAGTACTTTCCGCAACACTTCCTTAATTCGTATCACATTAGCTAGCCTAAATTAATCACTTTATAGTAATTGTGCAAAGCGTTTTAAATCTACTATTATAAGTAGTGTAGTATAGGTACAATTCTTGTTGGATAATTGTGTATGCTTAACTGCTACTTGGGAAATCAGAGTGTTTAAAGCTCCGTATTTACAATAGCGGACTTAATGTGACATCATTATTACATTGGCCAACTGCCATGTAGATCATACAAAACTTTCCGGTTTCACTTTATTATTGGTAAAAAGTTGGTCAGAAGAATGGTATGTGTTTTGTATCGCTTTTGTATCTAAGAGAAGTAAAGACCACCAAGTCAGTGACAATATTATACATTTCAAATTCAACAGAATGAATCATGAATTAAATCCTTTTTTATTTAATTCCTAATTCAAAATAGATTTTTTCTTGAGCGAATAGAATTATTTGAATTACCATAATATGTGACTCCTTACATTAAGAGTTTTTACCTACCTTAAGTGGTTTATGTATTTTAACTTATATCTTACATTAAATTTTTCCATTATTTTTTCAGCTCCTAGGTATTGCGGTCCCTCGAATGTCATCAAAGAGTCAGTTGGCTATAAACAGATAAAATAAAATAAATATGAATTAGCAAAGTCTATTATAGATTTACTATACATTATGCTACCCTACAAGTTTTATTCTCATTTTCAACAACAATTTATCTGTAAACGAGTTACTACATCGTTTATCCTAACGTATTTTGCAGTCTATGTGTACTGTACACTCAATCAAACATTTATAAAAATCTCTTAAATATAAATATAGTCTTAAATTTTAAAATTACATGTTTAGATTTAGAGTAGAAAAACAATTAATGTTTCCTGTAATGGCCCGCCTGCGGGTCAACAACCTTTGAGGGAGAATCTGGAGTCATAATGTATCCTTGCACCTGGGAGTTTGCATTATGATTTTGATTCCCCCTCATGAGCCAGCTGGCGGCCAATATCAAATATAGACACACTTATTAAAATTATTAAAACAAATCATTATCAATTATTGATTATTACCAGCATATATTTTGGCAAATGAAATAAAAAATGTAACCAGATAATTAAAAGTAAGTTCTGTCAACTAAACTTGTTACTTCGACTTACATGGTAAAGTTCTCGTAAGTTAGGCCGGACGACTTTATTGTCAAATAATTCATAGTATTGCTGGGTAAAAGATTTTCCAATATCTTCGTAAAGTGGGTTATATCCCGTTGTGCAAGTAGATCTTTGCTACGAAAAAAAAATCAAAAATTAATAACTTCATTTAATTCAAATTCTAAAACAGTACTTAACTGAAACTACCTACTAACAAAACAACTAAAGATTTATGAAATACTAGTAGACTGAATAATTGATTAAAACTTACTGAGCTAAATCCCCTCCACCTGCCTGTGTCACCGTCAAGAGGAACTTCAACGTTCGCAACAGATCCAAATTGTTCCAAATACTGTCTCAAAGTATCCTCATTCGTACTCGAACGTTCTGCGCCATATTTTCGTAGATTTGGACCACTGCATCCCAAATTGGCCACCGCACATAAAATTGCCTGTTTTAACATTTCAAAGTTTATTCCAAAATACGTAACATTACAAGTTAAAGTATATTAATATTAATATCAATAATCAAATGAAATCAAAACGTTCACGTTACCAAAATAACAAATGTTTTCATTGTTGAGCACAACAGAATATGATGCAAAAAAGATGGCAGTTTACTTCAATTTCTATTTTTATTAAAGAGAATCGGATATGTGCGCAATTAGCAATGTCAGCAGATAAAATGTCTCTTTAGGATAAGTTGCGTTGAAGTTACTGAAAATTGTTTCTTATATAGTATGGGGGATTTCTTACTAATAAAATGACTTGTATCTATATGATATCTACTCATACTTATCATAAAACACTCATGATTTAATATTAAGGGAAAATTGTTATTCACATCTGCCATACCTAATTTAAAAAAACAATTTAGAATTATCAAAATCAACTCAGATAAATACGTGTGCTACTAATAATTATTTTTGCAGCTATCAACGATACATCTTGTACCTTGAATCATAGATATTAAATTAGATATTTAATAATTTATATACTTATCTACATGGTTTTTCCAGTTCCGAGGAAGAGATTACAAATTTTATTTTGGAACCACATAGAATACTAAATAACATATTTTAGTTTTGTGTAGGAAATCTACTATTCACAAAATTATTAAGGCAACAAAGTAATATTACACTCAGCTAAATAAAGCATATTTTAATATTAGGCATGTTACTCTTATGATTTGTCTATATACAGATGTGTAGTCTATAGTCTATAGTATATTTCCCTACGTAAGTAACTAGGCAATTAATGATTATCAATTTAAATGAGCACAATTTAAAAAAAAACATGCTAAGTCGAGTTTATGAGATATATTTCCCATGTTACACATCTCTTATCATGATACCTATGCTAATAAGTCATGAATCTTTTTGTATTATATTATGTATAGGCAAGAGTACCTCAACTAATACTTTAATACTTATAAAATATGGTCTCTTCAATAATCTTGTTTTTGCTTATGTACTGAGGGTGATTCATGATATCTGTACTAAATATTATATTGGTACAATTGTTGATTATTCCAACGGTTTCACTAAAATTCTCTCCCTGGATTGCCCAAGCCCGAGAGTAATCTGTTTGTGACTGACTGATAACTGACAAACTCCGTCATTTTTATTTTTGTCTGGGGGCTGGTTGGCTAGGGAGAAAATTATAGGGAGTCCGTTTGGATAGGGAAACAATTTCAATACACTCAAAAAAAGAAAGAACATTAAAATTAGTTCGTAAATCTCTTGCCTAATATCTTATATCATGCCGTACTTTCCCATGAATTCCTGTTGAAATTTTATACATCTAAATGTACAACGGAGTTCTCAAGAACAGATCGAAGTAATTCATAATATATAAAAGACAGATTAGCTAATTATCTGATGCTAACAACTCATAACAAAATGCCAAAATAGAAGTACTCACTAAACACTTTCTGATAGCAGCTCCTAATTCTGTAGATTATATATATATATATATATATATATATAAATATTTATAATATGCCACTGTGAGGCATCCTTCACCTTAATCTGTTAGGATAGAATATGAATATAGGATGCTAATTGACAATACTTGAGGGATATCGTGGACACAATACATAATTATGTTATGTAAATATTATACATAGATATCTTTAACTTGATTACGAAATGCTACAAATATTATTATGCAAAACGAGTAGTTAAATATGTTTTATGAAGGTATGGCCTGTAAATAATTGTCAATGCAGACTACTAATACTATGTAGTGGTACACTGCATTATAAGAATCCTTGAATTCTGTCTGCGTATTATTTGTCTGAGCCCATTTTTTCCTATTATTATTCAACATTTTTGAATTATCTTTTCAGAATTGAATAATGTGTCCCCTGAACAAGAAATTCTGCAAAAGTGAACTAAATCGCCCAACCTGATTCCATTCCACCCACTTCAATGCCCCTTTTTCTTAAAATTCGCCAGATACAGTATGGGTTCGTCTCTGCTGTACAAATATATCAGTAAGTAAGAATGTCAGGACGTCCACGCTCTAACTTTTGAACGCGTCAAAATTTGTGAATACTGTTTTCAGAATTCGAAAGAGGTCAAACTAATTTAAAATTCAACAAATTGGAACCCCTTTCATGGAGTTATGGCCTCGCCCACTTATTTTTTGTATAGAAACGTGCGTATGGCAAGTGGGATATTATTGTAAAGCTGTTGAGGTAAGGAATCCAAATATATATATGTATCAATATACCCAAGACATGAAGTAATGTGAGATTTTGCGGGAATTTAGTTATAAATGTCTCTAATATACCATTTAAACTATCTTCATTGAATTTTGTCTTCAGAATTGAGTAATGTGTCCCATGTATACTACTCCTAAATAGTAGTCAACGGTTACATACGGTCTCGATTTCTTTCATAGGCGGTTATCTATGTAAATAAGTTAACACTACATTATTACAGCTGTTTACCACAGTTTATTCAATGGACGATTTGCTTTATTCAAGACCCTCAAGTGGGCTGAGCTGGTTTTGAGTAATAATGATACGAATACCGGTCATTCAATCCTTATTATCCGTTATGCGACCAGCAAACTTTGAGTGAGATGATATGCATATTTATGTAGACTACAACCAAGGTAATGTGGCCAATAGTCTTAACATATTTATGTTAAATTAAGACTATTGGCGATCGGGTTGGTGATGCACATTTTTTTTATTTCAAGGTTACTTAAATTAATACACTTAGTGGAATAAGCCAGTATGGCAAATGGTTTATAACAATTTTGAATTACTAAACAATGCTTAATTTAGATAAAGTTTGTGTCGAAATACTTTGTTAGCCAAAGAACCGTACCAAATATTCTACATTTCGGACTAATTTACCTAGTTATTCAATTTAGGGATATTACCTAAGCCAAAAAGCAGCTTATTTCTTTAACATGGTTTATATTTAGAAAACAATTGTGTTGTCAATGTTAATGATTAGCCAATCAATTTACATTGTATTGTAGATGCAATGTTTCAATTAATCGCCAATTTGAAAATGTCGTTCTGGCATAAGTAATCCTCTTCATCTGACTGCTTTAAGACGAAAGTTTGAAAATATGTCAGTGCTAGAGCATTGTCGTCCGTCTTAAAAGGAGCGAAATATATCAACAATATTCTGTTAATGGGAACTTGGATAAAATTGAATTTTGAAATAACAGAATAAAACATTATTGAAGCATTGTTGCATAGGTAGAGATACTCACTATAAGCTGTCCCAGTACATTAATCAGGACTCCACAATCAAAAATTGGTTGGTAATCCACGGATGTGATAGCACGTTTGATATTTTGAAATGGTAGCCCCTAAAATAATAAAAAAGTTTACATTAGCTACTCTAATTTACACACTATAGAAATTGTACTAAGAGTTTCAAATCTTCTATATTGTATTATAAAAGGAATAATATAGGTACAATTCTTGTGTACGCTTAACTACTTGGGAAATCAAGGTGTTTAAAGCTTCGTATTTACTACAAGAGCAGACTTAATGTGACATTATGTAAAACCCCTGTTAAATATTTAATCATATTGGCAAATGTAAAATTGCATTGAAATATTATTGTGGTCATACAATTGTGGTCCACAATCTTCTGTGACAAATTATTATAACAAGTTAAATAAAATTATTTGAATTACCATACTACCTGACTCGTTACCTTAAATGTTAAATGGTTTACGTATTTTAACTTATAACTTACATTAATTTTCTCCATTATTTTTGCAGCTCCTTGGTGTTGTTGTCCCTCGAATGTCATCACAGAGTCAGTTTTCTAAGTATAAACAAATAAAATAATATACATATTAATTGCCAAAGTCTATTTAGATTTACTAGATTATATTACGCTACAAGTTTTATTTTCATTTTTAACAACAATTTATCTGTAAACGAGTTACTAGTTCGTTTATCCGATCGTATTTTGCAGTCTGTGTGTACTGTACACTCAATCAAACATTTATAAACATCTCTTAAATATAAATATAGTCTTAAATTTTAAAATTACATGTTTAGATTTAGAGTAGAAAAACAATTAATGTTTCCTGTAATGGCCCGCCTGCGGGTCAACAACCTTTGAGGGAGAATCTGGAGTCATAATGTATCCTTGCACCTGGGAGTTTGCATTATGATTTTGATTCCCCCTCATGAGCCAGCTGGCGGCCAATATCAAATATAGACACACTTATTAAAATTATTAAAACAAATCATTATCAATTATTGATTATTACCAGCATATATTTTGGCAAATGAAATAAAATATGTAAACAGATAATTAAAAGTAAGCACTATCAACTAAACTTATTACTTCGACTTACATGGTAAAGTGCTTGTAATTGACTTCGGGTGTCCTCATTGTCAAATAATGCATAGTATTTCTGGGTAAAGGATTTTCCAATATCTTCGTAAAGTGGGTTATATCCCGTTGTGCAAATAGATCGTTGCTGCGAAAAAATATCAAAAGTTAGTAACCTAATTTAATTCAAATTCTAAAACAGTACTTAACTGAAACTATTTACTAACAAAACAACCAAAGAAATATGAAATAGTAGAGTGAATTATTAATTAAAACTTACGGGTCTAAATCCCCTCCATCTGCCTGTGTCACCGACAAGAGGAACTTCAACGTTCGCAACAGATCCAGATTGTTCCAAATATTGTCTCAAAGTATCCTCATTCGTACTCGAACGCCCTGCGCCATATTTTCGTAGGTTTGTACCACTGTACACCAAATTGGCCACCGCACATAAAATTGCCTGTTTTAAAATTTCAAAGTTTATACCAAAATACGTAACATTACAGGTTAAAGTATAATGATATTAATATCAATAATCAAATGAAATCAAAATGTTCACGTTACCAAAATAACAAATGTTTTCATTGCTGAGCACAACAGAATGTGGTGCAAAAAAGATGACAATTTACTTCAGCGTATTTCTTTTTTTTTATAAAAGAGAATCGGATGTGTTCACAATTAGCAATGCCAGCAGATAAAATGTCTCTTTAGGATTAGTTGCGTTGAAGTTACTGAAAAGTGTTTCTTATATAGTATGGGGGATTTATTACGAATAAATCGACTTGTATCAGCATGATATCTACTTATACTTATCATAAAACACTCATGATTTAATATTAAGGAAAAATTGTTATTCACATCTGCCATACCTAATTTAAAAAAAGCAATTTAGAATTATCAAAATCAACTCATATAAATACGTGTATCCTAATTATTTTGGCAGCTATCAACGATACACCTTGTCACTTGTACCTTGAATCATTAGATATCTAATAATTTGAATACTTATCTACATGGTTTTTCCAGTTCCGAGGTAGAAATTACAAATTTGCTATTTTGCAACCACATAGAATACTAAGTAACATGTTTTAATAGTTTTTTGTAGGTTATCTACTATTCACATAATTATTAAGGCAACAAAGTAATATTACACTCAGCTAAATAAAGCATATTTTAATATTAGGCATTTTACTCTTATGATTTGTCTATAATCTTATAGTATATTTCACTACGTGGTAAGTAACTAGGCAATTAATGATTATTTATTTAAATGAGCACAATTTAAAAAACATCCTAAGTCGAGTTTCTGATATTATAAATGTTTCCATTATGTTACCTCTCACTCACTCCCATAAGGGTATCTTACGGTCCACTAATACACATGACAATATTATGGCATAATGAAATTATTTCACAACTTGAATTATTTACACATCACACAACCAACCGATATATTTGTACTGTATGAGAAATTGTAGGTATGGTATACTACATGTAAGCTTTTAGTGTACAGAGAGTTAAGATGATAGTGCGGTTTTAATTTTAGCAAACCACGGGATATTTGTGGTAATCCTTAGCATGGTGTAACCATAACTTATTTTGCATACGTCCGTTGGTATTACTAATTACTAATTAAAGCTAACTATTAACTAAATCAAAATTACTAATAAATCATTTACTTATTTTTACTCCTTGTTTGCGGTGTTCAATTTTATATATGAATAATAAAAAAATTAATCATACATGTACGTCTTATTATGGCGCAAATTATACATCCAAATTTCAATACTGTATACCTTACGATACACCGATCATAATATTTTATCGGAGCAAATTGCAAGTTTTTACACTAGTGACTGGTTCTATTCTACACTAAATAAAATAAAAAATTCTCTTGCGAATGTAAAACATTAACATAAAGTGTGACCAACCATTTAAATTATCGCACACAGGAGTGCCTGAGGGAGGACCCAAAATGTTCCTGAATACCGTCTGCCGCTTAATTACTTTAATATTAGTTTTGTTTCTTTGTGATTTCCAAATCAAGGCAAAAGCACATGTGACTAATTGCGAAACGTTTTCAAACTCAAACTCCATTGAGGATATTCATAACTTATTTAATAATCACAGCATTTTTTGCAAGGCCACACTGAATTTTCCAAATACTAATTTCTTTTCTGCACAATGTAAATACTGGATAAATAAGAGCAATTTATATGCTCTGATGTTAAGCAGTGATACAAATCTGAACTACAATAGAAGTTTATTTGTGCAGGAGATCATTAGAGCGAGTTTAGTATGCACATCTCCATTACCCATGTATATCAGTGTTCAATTCCAGGAAGATGACCCACAAGCACAATATACAAATATAAAACAAGGAAGAGTCATAAGAGAAGACAATAATACGAAGTCGTACCTTTACAAATTGGAATTATCATTTCCTCACGACAGCAGTTTTGTGTATTATACAAACCGTATGGTGAAATACATAATTTACAATTCTGATCGACTAGAAAGCGAAGTCAAAATTTTGTTTGCCTTTTTATTATGTACGCATACATTTATTAAAGAATATTTAAATCTTGATATTGAATTTCCGAATTTTTAGACCTTTAAAACGTAATTTATTATAACATTTTCAAACTTTAAAAATAATTTTATAATGTTACTCTAGATAATCCAAAATTACAATCAATTAAAAAATTAAAAATATTTTACTGTATATAATATTAATTAAATAGTACACACATTATTATATATTTTAACCTGTTATACTTATTATGTTACTAGTCGACGGAAGTTCTCCATATATCTCTTTATTCCATGGGAAATCCCCAATAGAAACGACAACGGAGATCATTGTCGTACGATGTTTAAGCATTCCTTCGTTGAAGGACGGATCGGAAAATGAAGTGTCATTAAAAAGAGTCATCGGGAAACCGGTCAATACCAAAAAATACTACGATTACTACGATACAAATTTCCCCAATTTAAGATTACTACATTATTTCATATTATTTTTGTTGTTTGATGCTAGTAAGAAGTTCAAATTCAATAATCAATCGGTTTTGAATATACAGAATGAGGATGACGATGATATGGGTGTCGAGAGCCAGTCGTTATCGTATGATCCTATGGAGGGTTTCAGACTAAATACCACTTTTCTCAATTATACAGCACTTCAAGGGGAATACAGATGTAGTGGCACCTCGTCTGTATTCCTGGCTGCCACAGGTGATTTATTTAGGTTAATTGGTTAAGGCTAAAGAGTGATATGTGCGAAGTACAATAATGTGCGGAGTGTACAATACCACACACCCTTGTTATTCTTGCATTTTTAAATTATGAATCTAATCATAACGTTTTCCCAACACCTTTAATTCACGGTGTAGAAAAAAATGAATGTTCATTAATTATATAATCATTTTTGAAAGCAAATCTAATGTTTAACTGAAAAGGTGTTCAAATATCGTCATAATTTTTAACCATTTTCATGCAAGTAGAAGTGACTTCACATGATTTCTTTTCGATTAAGATTATAACCATTTACGAATGAAATGAGATAATTCCATCGCACGATGCTTCCTTATTCTTACCCTGCATTTACTATTTAAAAACACTTCTCCGTTTTTTCAAACAGAGTTTCAAATTTTCCCCAGAGCTCTTGTGATGTATATGGAAGGTCCTAAATATAACATTCTTGAAGGAAAAATGGAAACAGGAGAATTAATCCTATCTGTCAGCAGTAATTCCAGAAATATTTCCCTGAGATTGTAAGTCTGTTGAAGTTTGTCACTAAATATTGTCTTTATTTACTTATTTTATCTACATGTGCATATACTAATGATATTTTTAACTTTGCAGATTGGAACATAACATTAATAAAAGCAAAACTTTGGTCAATATCAGTTACAATAGTTATACAATTGAAAATCCTGAAAGACGATTTGTTTCCTCTGCCAAAATACCCTATTTGATCGGTGCAGAAAGATTAAAGTATACCGGTTGGAGCGATGATAGTAATCCTACCTATCTGATAGTCAGAATAGATAATCTAGACACCAAGCTAACGAGCTACTCTGACTTATTGTGGGGCATCAATTACGATGGTTAGTGTTTACAATTTATATGCAAATTGTATTAATAGACATAAAAAGCATGAGATACAAACTCATTTTCTCCTGGTGTCTTTTTATAGAAAATCCTCTTCGCTACTCGGAAAAGCACAAAGTGTTCATTTGTGAAGATTTAAGAATACTGGATGTAAAGAGCCACCAACCTTTATCTCTTCGTCAATGGCATTGCACTAGTTTAGCTCAATGTAAAATTGTTGCCGAAAATTGTCTTATTCAGGTCAACTTATAACAGAAGTGCATTTCATTAGGTTTTTTTTGAATTATAAATGCAAATAATTGTATTTGTAATTTATAATACCCAATTTATAGGAAAATACTGGAAAAGTTCCTGCGTTCTTCAATAAGACGACTGACTCTTGTATGAAGGCAATTCTGGACACGAATACACAATCCTGTCTTGGCATTGGACTGGCAGAAAGAAATCACAGGTATCAATATTGCGAAGTTATTCGACCAGCAAAACAAGGAATTATACAATGCTCAACATATTCATTTTATTCCCGTCTTATCACGGATATCCGTTTCAATATTGAGCAAACTTATTTTGAAGGTTTTGATGGTAAAATGTGTAAGTTATCTCTAAATGACATTTACTAGTGTCTAATATTCTTCACACAACTTAACGCAATCTCTATTTACAAAATTATTCATAATTTCTTTATTAGTAAAATTACGTCAGTATTTTAATGACAATTGATATATTTCAGATGTAAATATTGACAAGCCGCCACCTTTAGATGCAACTTTAAAAATTGAAAGTTTGAAGAAAAAGGAAGAAGCATTTTACACGAGAGCGCAATACAACTTTGAATGTGAAGCTCACACATTCTTCTTTGAATTTGGAATACAATGGTTCTTAATGTATTTAAATGGGAGTGTGGAACATCTACCCCAGACGACTACCCCTGAAGGTTCCAGAATGCCTAATTCATATTAATATATTATGAAAATAATTTTTGTTTCTTGCTGAAATTGGCTATTGCTATTCTTACAGTAGTGTTTGAAAGTAATGATAATCTGAGGAACCCGAAAAGTAACATCATAGTTACATTTTTGGAAAAAAACGTTGATCAGATTATTTGTTCTGCTCCTGTTATTAATACAAATAAATGGCAGAATATATCGATGAACCTAGAGATATTCGGTAAGATTAAATTTTGAGCTAGGTATTAGGGTTATTAAATTTTTTTAAATTTAATTGTTGATGAAAAATGGTTTAGAATCGGTACCCCCTAAGTTTACTGCTGGTAAGACAGATGTTTATTTAAGTGTTGAGGAGAAGGGTCAATCTATAAGTTGTCAATCTGGTGGGCTACCGCATCCTGAAGTGAAATGGTCTAAGCTAAACAAGGTTTAAAAATATCTTTTTTCTTATCTTTGTGAGTAATTGTAACTTATTTTTAAACTAAGTCAATTCATATTATCACTTTTAATTATTATAGTTAAATATTTGTATCATTGTAGGCATTTATTATTATTATTATTTTCTGACAAGAAAATCCCAAAGAGTGAACGAATAATTTTTTGCTTATTTTAAGAATGTAGACCTCCCATTGAAAGTTTTGGATGAGTCTTCATTATTCTTTCCAAGTTATAACGAAAGTTTTTCCGGAGAATATGTTTGCACGGCTACAAATGTGGCAGGGACTGCCAGAAAAATATTTAGCATTAGAACAAAAACAGAGAAAACATTCTACATGGAGTACTCCCTGCTAGGAGTTGGATTGTTTATTATTTCATTTATATTTCTCCTTTTGATTTTGTACTACAAGAATAAACAGGTTTCTGAATTTATATAAGACATCTTTTCTCAAATAGGTTATACCACTTGATATAATAATTAACTGATCTTTACTTTAACAGAAAAATAAACACCAGGAGATGAAAGATATAATCAGAATGTTGAACGGGATCGAACCGCAAGATGACGAGAGTAGTACCACGGATGATCCTCTACAGGCACCTTTTGATACGTCATTCGAGATTGAAAGAAATTCATTTTTTATAGGTGACTAGAATGACAATGACTAACTAGAACTAAGGGTTACACTATTCAAATTAATTCCAATTATATGTTTAATGTCTTTGAACAGATCGGAAACATTTACTAGGGAAAGGAGAATTTGGGGAAGTATACAAAGGTGTCCTGGAAGGAGTTGAGGGACCAGTTGCATTCAAGATTGTTGATTCTAGTTTTTCTGTTAAGGCTATCAAAGCATTGGTCTATGAATTAAAAATTCTTATGTACATTGGAGAACATGATAACGTTGTAAAGCTGATAGGTGCATATAGAAAAGAAATTCATTTGGGTATGTGATATCTAATTTCAAAGTATAATTCATATTATTAGTTAATTATAACTAATTTAAAAATTCTAATATCAATTAATCTTCTTTGGCCTTATACTTTCGATCATTTTCAGGTAGCCTTTATGTTGCGATGGAATTATGTGGCCTGGGATCCTTACAATCCTACATCCGTTCATATAAACACTTGTTTTTGAAAGATATTAATTTTCAAAATCAAAACAAATACGACACCATAAAAATGTAATATACATTTTTATATATTTTTACAAGAAACTGTATATGTACCGTAACAAAAAGTATTTATTAATTTTCTCTAAAGAGAATCGAAGCGCGAAGACTCGTTTTCGTTCCACAAAATGAAGAATCTTTCAAAATGGAGTGGTCAAATAGCATGTGGAATGGAATTTCTAGGATCCAAAAATGTATTCGTACTTTTCAAAACATACTGCATATTTTCTGCATAAAACCAATTGAATATTTTCTAAATTACAATGATATTTTAGGTTGTTCATTCAGATTTAGCAACACGGAACGTACTTTTGACTGTGGAAGGGATCGCAAAGGTAACCGACTTTGGGTTAAGTCGGCGAATGTACAAATATTCCGAATACGTTAAAACTGCAAATGATCCTTTACCATGGAGGTGGTTGGCCTTGGAAAGCATACTGACGAATACATTTTCTTCAAAATCGGACGTTTGGTCCTTTGGCGTTACACTATGGGAAATATTCTCTTTAGGAGATGTTCCATATCCAACAATTTCTTATTCACAAGATTTTGTTCAGCAACTTGAAAATGGGTTCAGAATGGCAAAACCAAAATATGCTTCAGAAGACATGCAAGCTTTTTTATATTAAATAATTATTATTTCATTTAAATATCTACTTATAAATCCTACAAGGTTTTAGTTGGCTTTTCATGTACATAGGTAATTAGGTTTTGTTTGGAATAAATTTACATTTGCTTTCAGATACGAAATAATGATTCGCTGTTGGAATTTTGACCCTAATAAGAGACCCACATTTGCTTCATTGAAGATGGTATTTCAAAATTGTATTTCTGAGAAGGGGACAAGTTTGCAAAGAAAGAAAGTAATGACAATTTTTAAATAATTTAAAAAAATAGTCTCATTGCCCAAAGTATCATAATTTAATCGTTTAAATGACCTTCTGTTTCAGTTATTTTTTGAGGATTTTGCAACGGGAGCAAGCGATCAGGCTCTCTCGGAGTATTTAGAACTTGATGATGTATGAATATACAAGACGGATCGGCGGACTGACATTTCTTGAGGTGATACTGACTCCGGTACAGAGAGACATAAATATTGTACGATGTTAATGAATTATCTATAAGTACACATTCCATCAGTAATATAGTATTTAATTATCTTATTATTTACACTCATATTTATTTTTCGTCATTACATGACACGTTACAAGTAATTAAAAAATAGAAATATGTGTAATAATGTTTATAGGAATGTTATTCCTCATCAAATAAATTAAGTGATACCCATCCTCTTCTCATGTGGTAAAGGAAAAGGTCAAATTCTCCGACAGCCCACATTAATTCAATTGGTTCGTTCTACATAATTAATTAAAATAAAAATTATTAAATTTCAAGTATAGATATAGTGATAATAAATTACTACAACGGGTGACTTGCCTTAATCTCGATATCTTGCCCGCTATTGTCCCCAGTGTCTAAAAACCTAAAAATCGACAAAACTGTATGAGTTTCGTTTTCGTAGGAATCTGTCCTAGATACTACCCAATTGTTTTCATCGTCTACAATTGGCGGCGTCCCATTATTTACACCGTGGTAATCCTGAACAGAATTATCGAATAATTAAACATTGTCCGTACAACATATTTTTATTTACATCGAAAGGAAGCAGAGAGAATTCCCAATGGCAGTTTTTGTAAGTTTTGTAAAACTATTAAATGAGGAGCTTACGTACATTGTAATAAAATGTTGTGTCTTCTGGATCGATTGGCCTATTACCAAATCCAGCGATTACTAAATCCGAGTTTCCCATGCTGGGAGTATGACTGACTCCCAAACCGATCCATCCTGTTGACTCGACTGTCAGTTTAAATTGTATAGTTGGTGGTGTAACATCCCACCAGATATTGTAGTAGAATTCGATATCAGTTTCAGGAATTGTTATGTTTCTCGCTCCAAAAACGGAACACGAACATACAATAACAATTACTATTATACTGCAAAGTTGACTATTCATTCTCAGTTTGCTTAAATTATTTCTCTGTAACCAAAAATGTATCAAAATTCCAAACAACTCTCGTTACCAGATTTCTTCGTAAATTAAAACTGTTAAATTTGTGTTAGGTATTGACAGTTTATACACTTTGCAATATTTTTACGATGTGGCATTCAATGATTAATATGATTGATAAATTCTTATCTTACACGTCAATTGGACAAAACAAATGTTGTTGAAATCAAACTATATTATTAAATAGCATTAGCGTAGCTGTTTAGTTTAGTTATGGTTTTGCCGATTCTTGTTTGATCGGCAGCGGACAAGTCTAACTATTATTTCTTATCTAGGCTGCAGCATGTATCTCGTTTTATCGCTACCATATCAATAATATACTTATTTGGTGGGTGCATATCTATTTATCAGTAATGAAAGGCAATTAAGGTAAGTAGGTTAGGTTACATGTTCCACATAAGACAGATTGTGCTCAAATTATACTATATTGGCACAATATCATCAGTGACAGTTTGACTGAGTGATTGATTGATAACAAGTAGTCTCATTCGTGCAGTGGGTCGTCCATCTCAAAAACGAAATACAGAAACCACTGTAAGTAAACTAGGAATTTAAAAGATGATTTCACATTAAGACCTGCCTTGAAGGGATGCATTCATTCCATGTCAAAACGTACGGCGAGTACTAAACTGGCCGCATTAAGTTTGGCTGTTGCTGCATAAGTACAGAGC